>OX461808.1:159008915-159122017 GCA_949802685.1 Dicyrtomina minuta | reverse complement strand
GTAGGCAACAGAGTGTAGAAAACCATCAATATAGGTTAGAAAGCTCACAAAAGACAAACAATACGTTTTAAAGATAAAATGGTCTCTTCATTTTTAAATGCCGCCAAAATGTGTTGTATGGGCCACAATACAAAAAAGAAATTTGTGTCCGCTTATTTTTAAAGAACTTTTAAAGGATACATCACTCGACAAAATCTGTTACCTTTTTTAAATTTGCAATTATGTTTTTTGAAACAATTTTAAAACTAATAACAATCGTACGTCCACACAATGTTCATTATCTTCGCCTAATTGTCACCATTCCAATGATATATCATTTAAGTGTATTATGTTATTGGTCGAAATCTTGAGTTAACACAATATTAAAATTTTGGAGGGAAATTCAAAAATTTGACTTTTTAGTTGCATCACATCACAGAAATTGATTATGAATAAGAATGTGCGCAGCTGTTTGAAATTCAAACCGCCATATTTTGCTTGTAAGGGCTTACAAATAAATGATATTACTTACTAGTTTGCACGCAGACATAATATATGCTACTTATAATTGATTCAGGTAAAAATAATTGAAAGTAAGTTATAATAGCATATAAGTAAGTGCATAGCACTGGTCAAAATTTCTCAAGATGAAAGATAGGGCAATATTGTTCCCACAAAAATGTTGTAAAAAAGGAACGTCTTAAACGTACTAAATGAAAAATGATACAATATAAATTTGAAAAAACAAATGAAGCAAAATGATATACATTACAAAATTACAAATTTTCATTTTAATAATTTGCTTATAATTTGTATGTCTACAATAATCGCCTATTGTTTATGAATCCTACCTAACCTAAACATCTACCTATTTATTTGTAATGTTGTTTTTTGTATTTATAATCACTATTTCTATGCTTAAGATTTACAAGGGTGTAATATAACTTTTCCATTAATGTTTTATGAAATTGTTTGAATTATAATTAGGGAATTATTGTTTTGTGTATTGCGCTGTAAAGCTACTGCAATTGTGCAACAGTCAGTGGGTTAATAAAGTTCTTCTCTCTTTTTTGTACATATAATAGCAATAATTGATCAAAAAAATAATACTAATTCTATCGTATCATTTTCAGTGCTAGACGCTGTATGTATATGCACGAATAAATTGTATTATCCGGCTCTGTGGCCGACGGGAGATTTTCTCTATCCTCGATAAACTCAGCGTTTCTTTTTGATCTGCTGAGCGAATCCTTAGCGTATTTGCGTCTCGTTGCACAGAAGTTAGTGTAGCGGAAATGCTTGGTGGGGGGGAGGTGTGTAAGAACTGTTTGTGCGCAACTAAGGGGATGTAGTGTACGTTTCCGTTCATTCGTGTGTAGAGACGAAGACGGCGTGCTAATTGTGCCTCGCAGGCTAACAGCTATTTCCTCGTGCAGTAGCATAGTTGCAATACCATTCGGCAGACCATACATTGCGCCCTTCATTCCATAGCATCTGCTATTACTTTCACGCTGCGTCGATATACGGGATGCAATACGTGTGGCACTCAGGGTTGGGTGTACTCGTCTGCACTTCGGCTTGGTCTCGATGTACATTCAAGTGCAAATACCTAGCACTGTAGCCCTCCGAAAGGGAAAGTGTTCATTGCTCCTGAAGAGGAGGATAATCTACCTAGACTGCAATCAGGTCGGCCGTGTTATAGCCACAATCCAATTATAATACATATAACATATTAGTTCGTAAGATACCACCTGTGCATTGTGAATGACTTCCTTCAGGAACGCTCCATAGGTGGTGTTCAGACTTCGTGTCGTTCATACCGAGGGGAAATGTTTGTTTACATTCACATGCTGGTACAGTAACTGCACTGGGTTATATGTATATGCCTGGAGAATCCGATAAGTGCTACATATATAATAATAAGAATACATTGTATTACTTTATCTTTTGATTAGAGTTAAAATGCTACCTACAAAACGACCCAAATCCATTTTTAGCTTAAAAAATGCACTTTCTACACAAATATTAATATGTCATGAGTTTGAAAGCTTGTAATTAGAAAAATTTGCACTTCTGGAAAAGAAGTAACTAGAACATTTAGCACCTTTCAAAAACATGTAAATAGAATGGATGCACGATATTCAATAACATTTAACGATTTAACTGGAATATTTTGCATCTTTTAGAAAACTCTTATTAACATTTTACACATTACATTACATATATTCTTATTCATTGTTAGAGAATTTCTCGACATAACTGCTTTTAATTCTAGCTTGAATTGGATAAGGGCCATTGGTCATTTTGTCTCTTCACTGACGATATTATGCAACCAACGAATAAGTTAAATGTTGTAATTATACTGAAATACTGAATGCACTGAATGCAGTTTGTTATACTACCTTCTGGTCAGGGGAGGTCCGTAAATATAAGGCTAGCCAAATTGTTACTCTTCAATTACCCTCCCCCCTGCTATCACTTTAACATTGTGTAATAACATGAAATGTCATCAATACCTGACTAGTCCCAATGACCCCACAAAGGACATTATTAACTGATGATCCTTCAAATTCAAACTTGATTTATAATTATTATTCTATGTTGAATTCCAAAAGAATTGCAGCTGAAGCTGAAGTGCCGGTGAATGTTTTTGGCGGCAGATTTCAATTTAAGATTTTGGTTTCTGGTTATAAACATTAAACATCAGTCATAGTCATCAGTAAACAAACAGTCGTAAGTTTTAAAAGTGGCGTATTAGTTAATTACTTAAATGGGACTGTACATCACAAAATAGATTATAATATGTAGGTAGGTATTTTAATCTAATTAGCAACTTTTGCATCGGAATGATTGACGTGAAGACTAAACAAGACTTGGTGTACACTACACTCAGTGTTTTATTTTATTCACTCCGATATCTTACATTTTCTTCGGAGATGTGATTTCAAATATAATCAACAACGAGGAAATCCCTCTTAGGGTCGTAGGCTACGTCTGGTTGATTGAATGTGTCAAAGTTTTATTTACATCATTGTTTTATAATTACAACACCATATATATTGGAATCCAGCTCAAATGAATTCTCAGGTTCGAGTAGTAGTAAACATTACCGACTTCCGTTCTCGAAACAAGAGAGCGGGGATCATGCATTTGGAGATTTGGAAGTCAGAAGTGGTGGTACTGGACAAAGTCAAAATACTCGCAACAATGGTTGTTGAAATTCTCGGCGATGGTAGGTACATTTTATATTTGTTTAGTAAATTTGAAATTGAGTGGATATAAAGTAAACAAATAATGCTAATCAACTATTCAATGCTTTATTAATTTGCAGGAGAAAGATATTCTGAAGGGTTCGATGAATTTTGCGGGTGGAGTAGCAGTTTGTCATGTACTCCTCGTACTATTTGGTGCTCCGTTTCTTGAGTAAGTATTTAAAAATACATAGTTGACATTTTTGAATAATATTGTGCAGCGGTGACTAAGTACCAGTTTAATCTAGTTATTCTTTTAAAAATGTTGTTAGTGTAAATAAAATATGAATAGGATTTATACTAAACTTGGAAATTGAGCACCACATTAATGGTATGTAATGATTTATTTTTCAGACAATGGACTGTAACTTTGCAATTCAGTTTTGCCCTGGCTAATCCACCTAATTCACCTGTATCGTCCTATGACTATCTACATATGCATCATTCCATATTATGCTGCAGCTAAATCTGTTTGTATGAAACTCCGCCGTACCGACCTAAAATATCCGTCATATGTAACTATAGAATCCCATGTAGCCCGTTTAACGTGTAGCAACTTCGCCCCATTTATAAATATTAAAAAAATTAAAATCATAAATTAGTAAATAGAATCCCAATAATAATAAATCCTTTCAAAATATTTGAAAGGCCAGCTGTGTATGCAAATTTAAAATTGTCCAGATTTAATGAAAACAATATATAAAAAACTATAAGTTTGGAAGTGAAATGCTTTTAATTTTTATAATAGCTTTTTTACTTGTAAATAATTTTAAATAAATAATGAACAATGATACATTGAAAAGATTTAGGACAGAAAATATCGCTTATTACAATTCCAAAATTACTAAAATTCCGTGAGGGCAGTTTACATGATAACTCTCTTGTTCTTAGGGATATGAGTCTGCTGAGCTACTGACCCGGTCCTTGGTTTTCTGGTGGTGCTCCTAACTCAGCTGCATTCCTGGCTAGTGGATTCTAAAATCGTCAATAAATAATAAATACCAAGTTGAATAATTTTTATGCAGAGAAATTACTATTCGTTTTCAAAGTATAAAATTGCATTAGCAAGTAAGTACGATTTATTGCACAAAAGTTACTTGTTGCCCAGCAACTACCGTATCTTGTAATCGTTTGATCTGAGCCTCTTGAATAAGTAATCGAGTTCTTATTCCTTCGTTCGAAATTGTTGAGAACACGTGTACGTCAACCATCACTTGCGGGAGATTCATTACAAGGAGCAAATCCAAATCATTTTTAATTGGAATGCTTTCTGGTGTACCTGTAGATTAAAATTAAAATATTTCATTGCAAAATTATTATATAAATACAGATACAAGTAAGTAAATGCATGGTTTACATGGAAAATCGGGGACTTACGCCTATACTTATATTGTTTTTTGAATACAAATATTATTTATTATTATTACCCACCTGGATTCGGCTCACATAAAAACGTCAGAGTGTCCTCCGGGAGAAATAAATTACTCCACCTTGCCCTGACATTAGTCACAAGATCAGCAAAACCAAATCCTAAGGGATCCGTAATACCAATTTCGTAACTAAGGCCTCTGTACCACACCTGTGTACACAGTTAAATGAATTATAAATCTTGTAATTTGTCTTTTCCACATTATTTTTACTATTTTCCACAGAAAAGGGTTTTATTAAACAGGAAAATTCGTAATAATACTCACTTTTATAAATTTTAGATAATCAGTGCGTACTCCGCCTTGCAACTCTAGCGGAGGAGGACCCTGACCTCCAGCGACTTCCATTGCTTAATGTCACACAAAAATAAATTCAAACGTAATTAAACGTTAATATTTTCGATATTGTTTCTAATTTATTATTAAAGTATTTAAATTTACGCATTAATAATAACTATTAAAATGTAAATATTTAAATTACTTACTTCAAAACTTTTGTCACAACGTCAGTGAAAACGGCAAATTAGTAGCAGAGCAGCGTAGTTTAATTTGTCCTGATTGTTGAGGTTTTGGGATTGAAAGAAAAAAAGTTGACAGTTTCGTTGGGTCTGTTACATGGATTTAGCTCTTTAAAGTAGTTTATAGGAGGTCAAGCATAGTACAGGTACAAAAATAACTTTATAGGGGCTGTCAATGAATGATATCTTCAAAAAATCTTAACTTGTGGGACCCTATGACCCACCTTTTATCAGCTAAACCATTGCATAAAAATAGCTATCTTTAACATGGCATGTCCTCAATATTCGACTGCGCACCCACTGACCCTACCGATAATATCATATATGGACGATCCCTTAAGAAATCACGCGTCCTGTGTCTCCTGTAATTTAATTAAAAAAGGTTTATTGTGCTGTTTCCGTTCCATGAAGTAAAAAGATTCACCTATAAATGATGTTGTGGATGCTGTGGCGGTTTTATGATGAACCCATTTACTCCACACTACACAACACTACACGACACCTCACCCACAGTGAAGGTACACATAATTTAAGGACTCATTCGTGGTGGCTGATGACGTCAATAAAAAGGTTCGTTGTGCTACACTGCTACTTCCATATAATGTTGTATGATGTCAAATCCAAGTGTCAGTTTATGCCCAAAAAAGTCTTTTTATATTGAATTTGCCTGTCAGCAGTTTTCCTTGATGTATTCATAGCATCGGTGAACTCAAAAGTCAAAAACATTTAGTAATTCAATAGGTATAATATTATTCCTAATGTTACAGGTAAATAATTAAATGTAGTACTTAGAATGCAGAATGATAATTAGCCGGTCTGACAATTTATTACCGTTTTTCCTCTAATAGTACGCGGAACTCTAATAATGCACGGGGTGTAGCCGCCTCAGTTTGAATAGTTCCTGGGTCTATTTAACGCACTATTAAATGGCATTGCGCGGGACTCTAATTATATGTGGGGTTTCGAAGTTCGAGTTTGAATAGTACGCGGGGCGTACTATTAGACGAAATACGGTAGTTATCTATTAACATTGCATTGCCTTTGAAATGTAGTACACAATTTGATTATTCCAACAAATTAAAAGAAAAGTCAAAACAGTCTTTATTTAATTTTAGCTAGAATTAAAATAAGCAATGAAACAATAAAATAAATGCGACAAATCCTCGTAAAATGTTAATCATGAGGTTTAAATGACTGCAAGATATTTTAATATTTACATATTTTTGAAGCTTGCAAGTTGCTGTATTTGCTTGTTTTAAAAAAAGTGTAAAATGTTATATTTTAATGTTTTTAGAGAAGTGCTGCAAAATGTTCTATTGACATGTTTTATAAACTGCAAAATGTTGCATTTACATCCTTTCAGGATCATTGTAATTTAATTTTTGTCGGCAATGCATTTTAAAAATATTAAACTAAAACTGCAAATGGGTAATAATGATTTTTTCCATGTACGATATAGGTATAGCTGGCGGTTTGGTCGTGTGGATAGACGATTTACAGTAAGATTCAAAAATTTACCTGGAGTTCAATGCTAGATTACTACAAATTACAAGTTTATAATATGTACCATGTACCTACCTATATACAGTTAATGCGACTGTTCTTAAAATCGTGGGCATCAATACACATACATATTGATTACCGTTCCTTTAGGGGTCTTCCACAAATGGCGTCATTTGTAAGTAGGGCCGATGGCTGTGTTGAGTACTGACGAGATCCCATGTTAAAGATAGTCATTTACGCAATGCTTAAAAGCTGATGACAAGGAAGGGGGTTACCAGGTACTATAGATATATAGGGATATTATGAGGACATCATTTATGAACGATCCCTTACGACCTGGAGGTAAATGGGAATATTTGGTTGAAGACAAATGATACAGCTACATACCGAACGTCATTATTCATATGATGTAAAAGATTTAACGGATAGCATTTCTAAAACACATATAGTCGTGTATTTAATTAAATTAAAAAAGTACTAAATTATAATGCATAATAATATGTCTTGCCAAGTTGCCAGAGCCAGAGCCAGTGGCAACTGGCAACTGGCTCTGGCTGTTTCTGGCGTAATTTGTTAATGTTGTTTTAATTGTTATACTGTGTGCTCATTTCTCAACCAAGACCAAGAATTACTCTGAAGCGCCGGGAGTTTTAAATGTTTGAATAAATATTAAGAATTCACAATTCAGTTTTCAGTTACAATTTTCAGTTTCAGTATCAGTTTAAACCTTTCAGTTTCCAATTTCCAACTTTTCACTCCTTTTCTCAATCTTTTCAGTTCAGTAAAATTAATATGTACTAATTAATTCACATGTTTCGTGTAAATTGATAGAAATTACTTGTTAGTTAATTTTATGTTAATGTTAGACTGATCGCTTAGCCCAACATTCAACATTCACTTATTATTACTTAGTCAATCAGTAGTACATTCTTAACATAAGTAGGTACCTAGTATACTGTATACTCAACTTTTTTATTGTGACAGGGACAGAGGTGAAAAATCACAATAAATATCAACATTTTTTACGGCATAGTAGGGGAGTGCGTATGTGTGATCGGGTTCATTTTTTATCAACTTTGAAAATCTATATCTTTTTCCACAGACAACGTACAATAACGAAGAAGCTATCATTGTACTTCTCTATTAGTACTGTATGTACAAAAAAATGATCAGTGTAGAAAATTAAAAGTTGCAAGAGATACAGGTCATTGTACGAAAAAACTGCGGAAAGTCTTACAACGGCCCAAGTGCCCTTAATGTGATCAATACATTTAAAGTTAATGGTAAAGTAGGGTCTTAAATGTGACCAATTCAAAAAAGTACTCAAAACTTTCATAATTTTACATAGCCAGAGTTTTCAAGGAAAGAAGCTGAAATCAGTAGTGAAGATAGTTGAGACTATAGGTTGTATTAATATTAGATGGACAGATTTTTAAAGGCGGTAATATTTGAACGGCGGCACTGATCACACATTAGGGGTGATCACACATACGCACACTACTACTACAAAGAATTATAAAAATGTAGAAAATTCTTTATATAGTTACAACAATTTGTATTTCTCACAAGCACACATTGGAGTGCCTTTTGGTGTTAGAAATTATTATTCTGTCCTTTCAATCATTATTCAAATTATTTTAAATACATACTACAAATAGAGATGGATGATTCCACATTTGAAATCATTTTACTTATGATTGTACTCTGGTTCATTGTATCCATCGGTTTTGGACTGTGTAAGTGTAAAGTGTTTCATTGAAATGTGGAAAGTGCTGTCTTGAATCTGTCTTGAAGTAGTACGCGAGTCTAAAATTGCAAAAAAATATGCAAAACTTTAAGATGTCAGAATTTGTAGTTAATACAAAAGACTCATGTAAAAGCTAATAGAAGATATCGGCACTTGTCTCCTTTTTTGAAACTTTATTAATAGCCTCTTAATTGTTACACAAGTACTATCTGTACCTATACTATACTATAATACCTAATTATTTAATTAATGATGAATGTCTTATATTTGCACACAGATCATTGCTTTATCCGTCCGGGGCGGGGGAAACGACAGGCAGTAAATGAGAAAACTGTAGTTAAAATACCTCAAGCAAATATCACTATTTCTCCATCCCGTCAGGTCAATCTCTCTGCGCGCTCGCCTAACAGGGTAAGACATACGAATATGTAGCTCTATATTTTCAGATAGTTTTGAATACTTTTGAAACACATATCGTCTGTAAAGAACCAAAATGATCCATATCCAATTTAAGCTAAAATCAGAATGAGCTATATGTCATACAAATCATGAAATGGTGACGATGCGTAAAATGTTAATTTAAGAGATTTTGGCAAACGTAAAATGCTCTATTTGCATATTTTATTTGTATGTTTTAGAAAAGTGTAAATTGTTTTATTTACATGTTTTAGAAAAGTGCAAATTTTTTTATTTGCATGTTTTAGGAAAGTGCAAATTGTTTTATTTACATATTTTAGAAAACTGCAAAATGTTCTAATTCCATGTTTTTGAAAAGGTGCAAAATTTCCTAATTTCATGTTTTTAAAAATGTGCAAAATGTTCTAATTCCATGTATTTGAAAAGTAAAATGTTGTATTCACATATTTTTGAAAACTGCGAATTGTCCTATTTAAATGCTCTGAAGACATATTTGAATACTTTTGTAGATATTTATTTGATATTGTTTTTAGTTAAAAATGAATATGGGTCATTTTGATTCTTCACTGACGATATTCATTAAAACGTACTTATTCCAACATGTTATTTATTAGGCTCCTTGGTGGGACAAATTCGACAGAAATACTATTTTTGCACTGGATGCTGAACATGTTTACGTGCAAGATGTCGGCAAATACGAAGCGTCAACTGTGGCAATTGTCGACTTCAAAGGTGACCCTGTGTACTCAAGGAAAATTTACCATCCTCCCGGGTCATTCGTAGTTGACAACTGGGCTCGAAATCATCTAGATATGAAGATAGGGGATGTAATGGACGGAGGAGTTAGTATTGAAGATGTTAAGAAGTTTATTCTAGAACTGTTGGAAAACAAGTTAGTTATTCTTGCCGATGAGTGGAAAGATTGGGACTCACTCCGTATAACATCCGCAGACCTTCTACAGCAAAACATCACCAGTTTTGATCTTCAGAAGTTTTGGAGAAAACCAACACAACTGTCAAGAGACGGGAAAAATGTCTGCCAGCCCATTGGTCTTCGCTCACTTATGAAATATTACTTTGATGAAGATATTCATCAAGACATTCATTCCGCTGATGTGGATGCTGCAGCCACAATGCAATTATTTCGTGAAATTTACCCACAAGAGAAATTGACTGACCTTGACCAAATGGAAGGCAACGAAGGTGACTTTGTTCGCTTTAAAGATATTCCCACCATTAAATAATTTTGTTTGTTCAGGGGTATAGAATAAAATTTGATACAACAACATACAAGTGCTTTGATCTTAACTAAATAGTTTACTAAATCCTACCACATAATTAGCGTCTGTGAAGAACCAAAGTGACCCATTTTCATTTTGAGCTTAAAAAAATATCCACTATCTACAAAAATATTGAAAAAGCATTTAAATTGAATATTTTGCACTTTTCAAAAATATGTAAATAGAAAATGTAATACTTTTCAAAAACATGTAAATAGAAAATTTAATACTTTTCAAAAACATGTAAATAGAACATTTCACACTTTTCAAAAACACGTAATTAGTTAATTAGGACATATGATACTTTTCAAAAAACCGTAAATCCAATATTTTGCACTTTTCAAAAACATGTAAATAGTACATTTTACACATTTTAAAAACTCCTAATTGAAATTCTAGGCATGTTTTTTTTTGTTTTAATGACATAGCTCATTTTGATTCGAGCTTAAATTGGAAATAGGTCCTTTTGGTTCTTCACAGACGATATAATATGTCACTTTAAGATTAGTAGGTTTCCCGTATTTTACAAAATGCTATTTTCAAAAAACTACTCATTATTTATTAGTGTTCACTTTTTTATTTTTTCGTGTCGTCATTATTCTTAATAATTTATGAGTGTATGAGCAAAAAATACCTATTTTAATAGTTCTATTTAATATGTATTTAATATTTAATGGCATTTTATATTAACAATTTTGATATCTGATAAATGATATAAAGATAAATAATCAAAACATCTTATCGCTTCGTTTCTCATGCAAAATGAAATTTTTTATTTCTTGCAAAATACTGGTTGGGTTTTCTAAACGTACTGTACGAATCAGGATTAGAAATTTATTACATAAATAAAATAATTGCAATCTCAATCTCACAATCCTTTCTTTCATTTCATCTTGTTTTTGATTTAATACAACCAGGAAGTAAAATTTCCGAGTAGTAGTTCCTTTTACGAAAAAGTTTGTGGAACGCGTTATGATTTATGATCACCACTCCTACGCAGTTATTAACGATGTTTGATACAGTCAGAACTCGTCCACTGAAAATATAGGCAAAATAAAGTTAAAAGTCAAAAGTAAATTCGGTCAAAAATGGCTATAAATTACTGTGATACATACATTTTTACAAAAATAAAGTTTGATTTCTTTTACATGCTCCATATGGCCGGAACAATAAGGAGCGAGATATTGCTATTTATCCCAAGGACATTCAGTGCAATAGTGATCTCGAGAGTGTCATATGTCCCGTACACCGTGTTTCCGGATGGATTTAAAAATGTCATGATGACTGCAATCGGGATAATGTGGAAGATATCGCGTCCACTCAGAGGAATCGATTGACTGAGTGCTAAATATACGACCGTTGCAGAGGTGAAGATTGCTGTTCCGATGAAATTCATACTTGCTCCAATAGGGATTAAAAATCGGGTCACGTGCACGTTAATCCGTGCTTTGTTTTCAAGTATGTTGATTGTCATCGGGATTGTGGCAGAGCTGAAATATAATTTAATATATCGTCTGTGAAGAATCAAAGTTACCCATATGTCATTTCAGCTACAATCGAAATAAACTATGTCGTAAGAACAAAATGAGACACATGGGTAAATTGTTAATTTTGAGATTTTGAAAAGGTGAAAAATGTTCTAATCTAATGTTTTCGAAAAGGTGCAAAATGTTCTACTTCCATGTTTTTGGAAAGAAACAACATGTTCTAACTACATATTTTTTAAAAGGTGCAGAATGTTCTAATTCCATGTTTTTAAAAAGCGAAAAGGTTATTCCATGTTTTTGAGAAGGTGCAAAATATTCTACTTTCATGTTTTCAAAAAGGTGCGAAATGTTCAAATTCCATGTTTTTGAAAAGAAGCAAAATGTTCTAATTCCATGAGTTTGAAAAGTGCAATATGTTCTAATTTCACGTTTTTAAAAAGGTGCAAAATATTCTAGTTCCATGTTTTTAAAAAGTTGCAAAATGTTTTAATTTCATGTTTTTCTAAACGTGCAAAATGTAGTATTGACATATTTTTAAAAAAGTGTTCTATTTAAATGCTCTCAAGACATGTTTCAATATTTATATATATAGTTGATATAGTTTTAGCTAAAAATTGATATAGGTCATTTTGGTTCTTCACAGACAATATGTATTTTAAAATGGCGGCGGGCGTCATTTTGCAAAAAATAAGGTTTAATGTTTAAAACTGTTTGAGCGATTACCTCGATGCTGTCCTAAAAGCCGCCACAATAATTGGTACAATTGACCAGAGAAACCAAAATGGATTTTCTCGAATGAAAATCCAGTACACTAGCGGAAGAACCACAAAGGTGTACAGGACAAACGCTAGTAGAATAATTGCTAGATACCAGCCTAAAGTGCCGTTCCCTGTGAAGAGGTTTTCACTTCTTAGAATATCTCCTGATATTAAGCACATTACTCCAACAGGCCCAGTCCTGCTCAAATAAAAATTCATCAAATAAAGTTAGAGCACAATAATGTGCTGACACAAGTTGTCGCTGTAAGGTCAGAATGTTACAATATTACCAAAGGATCCAGCGGGCCATTCTTAATGTAGCCTGGGACAAGCACACGAAAATATTTAAAAATGGCCGCCCTGCCGTCCCTACTAAGTACGTAGCAACTCCAACAACGATAGAAAATAGAATAACTCCATTTACATTTGGCTCCTCGTTCAAAACGCGGGACATTTGGTATCCTCCTAATTCACTCATGTCAACTACGTAAAATTCACATTAATTAAATCTGTTCATTGTGCATAATTATGTGCAATGCAATATGCAATATTTTTCAAAAATATTTTTGCATCATGTTTTTTTAATTTTAATTCAGAGTTAAATTACCTGTAGTGCCATAAGTATTGTTAACTACGTATAACCCACATGTCGCGTAGCTTCTGGAAGCGGCATCAGTGGGTAGCTTAAGATCAAGAAAAGTTTTGATCTGCAGAAGCGATAGACAGCAGAAAGGATAAATTGTCAGTTTATTTAAATGTATTTTTGAAATAAGTATATTATCGTCTGTAGAGAACCAAAATGACCCATATCCATTTGTAGCTAAAAAAGATATTCACTATCTACAAAAGTATTGAAATATGTTTCGAAAGAATTTAAATAGAATATTTTACACTTTTCAAAAACGTGTAAATAGAACATTTTACACTTTTCGAAAACATGGAATTAGAACATTTTACACTTTTCAAAAACATGTAAAATAGAACATTTTGAGCTTTTCAAAAACATGGAATTTGAACATTTTACGTTTTTCAAAAACTCTTAATTAACATGTTACGCATGTTTCTCACTTTGTTTTTATGGCATAACTCATTTTTATTCTAGCTTAAATTGGATATGGGTCATTTTGGTTCTTCACAGACGTTATATATTTACAGGCTAGGAAAGGGAAAACAGAGTAAATTTTGAAACCTTTTTTTAACGAGCGATATAATTTGCGAATTTCGAACAAACCTCATAGACGATTGCCTGTACAATATTGGGTGGGAACGAATTTCTGTAAACCATAGGGCCATAACCAACTTTAAGTTACAATTAAACACATATTTAAATTTTTAAACCCTGAGGCTAAATGAGGCTACATTAAATAGATACCCCAACAGAAGTAATTAAGCAAAATTCAAAAGCGTCCTCATTCATACCCAACAAAATCAAGAAGAATATCCACCCAAAGAGTGCATCGCGCATCATTCGCGCCATAATTTGTAAATTCTTTCAAACGTTGACAATACAGTGAGGATTTACTTCCAGGAGCATTGCAATTAAACACGTGCTGGTGTGTGTAGGCGGGGCTGAGAAGGAATGCGGAACAAATCCCTATTATGGAAGCAACCACTGTGCTAATAACAATGTAGACCAGGCCCAGTAGCCCCAGGGAGCGACACATTGTCGTGTCCATCGAGCCCACTGCCGCAATCACAGCAGTCATAATAAGTGGTAGCCGGATACAAGCGAGCATATTAGTAAAAAGTTCACCAGGGAACTCAAGGTAGGAGATTCGTCGCTCCGTCCAGTAATCCTTGGGTAGGTAAATCTTGAGAACAAAACCAAGGATAATCCCAAGCAGTGTGCTCACCACTTTGACGCTCGTCTTGATGCGCTCCTCTTGAAAGAATTCAAAGGAAATGGAGAAGGAAAAGAGGGGGTTGGAAAACCGTCTCTTTTTTCGTTCTAAAGTTATGTCGGATTTGATTGTTGGTTGGAAAGATGTCATTGAAAAAGAATGTGTGGGAGCTTTAAAAAAATCCTCTGAATTTACATCATGATCTCTTTGTGAAGTTACGGAACGGATTTCTCCGATTCCGGATCCGGTTTCAGTTCCGATCCCGGATTGTTGGTTAAACTGACTCTGCTGGACAAAGACTTGGAAATGGTCGGAGATGTCCCTGTCTTCATTTGTGGAGTCCGCTAAATGCTGGTGCGCATGTGGCTCTGAATTAAATGGTGGGTCGACAGGTTGTGTTTTGATTGAATTTATTAGGTTACGTCTTTGCCGTGCTTCTGAAGTGTTCGGTTCCTGTCCTGTTTTCGGTTCTGATTCCCGTTTGGATTTTGGTTCCGGTTTAATTTTTGGATTCGGTTCGGTTTCATCTTCATCTCTTTTATTCATTTTTGTTTAGAAATTAGAATACTTTTACTTTTTTAGTATATTTATCAAGTTTGACTTTAATGAATAAATTAAATATATTGTGCGCTAATCTTTGAACTCAAACTCAACACTCAACTACTGATAATGTTAAAGAATCAGTTCAAAAAAATCAATCTGTTGTCAGTCAATCAAAGCTGCCGCCTACGCCATCTCTTCTGTTAAGTCTACAGAAAATTATAAAATCGCATTAATTTTTTGTTTCTTCAAGATATTTTCTTAAAAATATTGTAAACTTTAGAGCTTATTGCTTTTTTACTCACAAAATTCAAATAATTTAAAATACAAACGAGGTTTTAATTATTGATCAAGAAAATAGATTAATTTTTACGTAGCTGTTAAATGTATGGCAACTGGCAACCGTGATGGAAAATTATAATTTCACGTTGTTTTACAACAATATGCAATATTATCTATACCTATTTACCAATTTTGGTAAAATGTTTTATTTAATTTTTTGAGCTTTCAAAAAAATTTAAGTAAGCCATAAGTTATACGTATTTGTAATTTTTACGTTTATTTTGTCATAGTTATTGTAATTGTACTTTTTGAAATTTGGCTACAGCAAACCCTCAAATCAGTGCATAGCATACACCCCAGCCTCAGGCAAAGATGGGCAAAGTAAATCGCTGATTATATACATTTCGTCATCGCCTGTGAAGAGCCAAAATGACCCATATTCAATTTAAGCTGGAATCAAAATAAGCTATGTCATAAAAACAAAATGAGAAACATGGGCAAAATGTTAATTAGGAGTTTTTGTAAAGCGTAAAATGTTCCACTGATATGTAAGATAGTTTAGAAAAACCGCAAAATGTTTAAATTACAAGTTTTTGAAAACCTGCAAAATGTTCTATTTACAAGTTTTTGCAAAACTGCAAAATGTTCTATTTACAATTTTTTGAAAATCTGCAGAATGTTCTATTGTCACAAGTTTTTGCAAAACTGCAAAATGTTCTATTTACAAGTATTTAAAAAGTGTAAAATTTCAGACATTCGAATATTTTTGTAGATATTTGATATTGGTTTTAATAACTAAAAATGGATATGGGTCACTTCGGTTCTCCGCAGACGATATCCGTAAATGATAAATGGCCAAATACTGTATACACTTGATTGCTAATTAAATATTATTCACTTTTTCAATGCAGGTTTTAGCCGGTTTAAGCCGGTTTTAACCAGTTGAAGTATTGAAGTTGGTCTAAAATAGTTTACTATAGCCGGCATGATTTTAATTTGAATGTTGCAACTTCACATGTCATTGTGTAAACGCGTTCATTAATTCGAATGACTTCATTAAGTAGATATTTTCCTAAGAATATTTTGTCACACAGGAAAACCACAGGAGAAACTAACCTGTGCTAGTGTTTTAAAATAGTAATTCCATTCGTAAAATAACTTTTTTTTTGTGAAATATTTATTTTGTTAAGCGACAGAGTATTAAGTTTACGTACAACTATATTATCTACTGCATATAATTTTTGGAGAGAATTTTGGAAATTTGCTACGCTCAATTGTCCTATAGGATATCAAACTAGCGAATACAAAGAACATCTTTACTATGGCGAGAGAAAGACCTCCGGAAATAAGATACCAAGAAGACTTGGATTTACTAGTTGGCATAGCGAAAGATTTGATCACTGAAGAGTGTGAGATTTCAGTTTCACGTAGTGAGATTCCCCCATCTGACAACATGCTGGAGTATAAAATAAAGAATTTACATAAAAATAAAAAAAGAACCTCAACTGATTCAGCTGCCTCGACGAGACCAAGTATTATCTCACGTATACTTTCATTTTTTAAACTTAAATGACTGCAGGTCACGAGTGTAATTTCCTGTTTTATTGCAAATTATTAACTATTAAGGTCCTATATTTATTCCACATTAAACTTTTTTTCTATAGTTTTAAACTTTCATTTAAAACCATTCTCAAAATCAGTAATTGTAGCATTATATGTACCTACACGATAATGTCGTCTGCAAAAAATCAAAATGGCCCATATATAGCTAAAAAAATTGCACCATCTACAAAAATATTAAAATATAATTGATTTTGAAAGCCATGGTAATTAGACCAATTTGCACTTCTCGAAAAGAAGTTAATCAAACATTTTGAGCCTTTTCAAAAACAAGTAAAATACAACATTTTGATTTTGCACAATTTTCAGAAACATGTAAACAAAACATTTTGCAAGTTTCAAAAACATGTAAACAGAAAATTTTGCACAATTTTCAAAAACATGTAATTAGAACATTTTTCACCTTTTAAAAAACTCGTATTCACAATTTACGCATTGCATTCAATTTAATTTTTAGTGAATTCTTTGGCATAGCTCCTTTTAATTCTAGCTTGAATTGGAGATGTGTCATTTTGATTCTTCACTCACGATTCACGATATTGTTAATATCAGCGATTATATACAATTTAAAAACATTGTGTTCAGCAGTCTGGCTAATGTGAGTGACCAACATAAATAAAATGTTGTCAGTCACAACAGAAGTCATCACAACAGTGATCATCACAACAATGATAATCACAACAGCAGTAAGCACAACAACAGTAAGCACAACAGCAGTAAGCACAACAGCAGTAAGCACAACAACAGTAAGCATAACAAGTATGAAATCTTCAACAACAAACATGAACTCTGTTAAATTATGCGCAATAGTCAATCTGACTAATCAAATTATAAATGTAATGTCTTAATCATTTCTTCTTTGTTTGAATCTATAATCTGTATAGTTATACATACTGGAGAGATGAGTATAAAAGATCCCAGCTCCAGTTAATGAGACAGTTACAGTTTTAGTACTGAACCATGAAAGTATCCATACTGTTGGCTTGTCCGACCATTGAATACATACTTATGGTTTGTGTATTAAAATAAATAGATAATTAAATCTTCATTATAAAATTGCCTTTTCCTCTCATAATTTATTCAGCATCAAATACTCACTATCAGCAGTACCCATTATTCACCCCTGCCCTCCCAATACCGTACACTTCAGTGAACGAAGACCCAGCGTTCCTTTTGGAACGAACCACGGGTTTCTACCCCCCAAGCCCTCCACACTCCCAATGCTGTATAGATAGTCAAGCTGCTTATATCCCCGCGTTCATATACACCGAACATACGCCCACAAGAGGAACGATCCCGATAATCACCTTGCCACTCATTAAGATAGACTTTTAGAAGTACATATTAATGTAGGGTACCCTTAAGTCCCGCCCTTATTTACAATATTATACAAATTACCTACCTACTTAATAAAGTTTACAAAAAACAAGACACAAAAATCAAGAAATGTTTTTTGTTTTAATGTTTAATGTTTTGCTTTTTTGGGCATAATGGGCATATCCGACAAAGGTTTAAAGAAACTTTACGAGCTAAACTTGCCTCTTCAGCAACCCGCGCTGCTTTAAAATTTCAAAGTTTCACAAAATTCTGTAATTGTAATTTCGTCATTTCGTCTTCGAACTTCAATGTTCCCCTTTCGTCAGGATACCAGAATTCTGAATTCTAATATGGAAAGTTTTAAAAGATTTAACGCTTTTTAAATTCAGTTAAATTACTTTTCCTTACTGTTTCATACAAGTAGTTCCAGTAAATAATAGCCATAACTATGTAGGTCGATAGGTACCTACCTCATTTTTGGTCCCGGTTTCAACTATCCATAATTTGTTAGATTTTTGTAATTATAAACAATAAATAAAAAGTAGCCCGCATGCCATTACCAATAACAAACTAACTATCTACAGTCACATCAAAGCTCGTTTGGTTCCTTTAATTGAACATACAAGTCACAAGTAATTACAGTTGACAGTGAATTTCGGTTATCCGTTTTATGATATAATCGAAAAGACTATTCTAGACTATTAAAAAACTATTCTCCATTATTCTAAACTGATTTAAAAATTGCTAACTGCTATTTAAAACCGCTTGTTCAACAATAATAGAAAAATCAAGACTTAAACTTGCAATATGGGCAAAGAACAAAATATGTCTTTTGTCTCGTGTTTAATTTGTGCTGAGACTGAACTCTGTAAAGTGCATCTCCTTCCAAAATACAGTCGGCCCTACACTTTAGATTTCAAAGAAAGTATTAAAGCATTTTGTGAATTCTTAGAATTACCTCCAGTGGCATGTGAAAATGGATTTGCTATTTCACCTCTGTGTCATGTTTGTCAGGACAGGATTAAATTAGTATCTTCCATGTACCATCAAGTTAAAGAATTGAATTCCAAACTTGACACGTTAAAAACTTCGGTAATATCGGATCTGGATCGAAGATATTACCATTTTCAAGTTAAAGATGCAGTAGACGAAAAAAATGCAGCAAATAAAAGTTTCGATCGGAGTACCGAAAGTAAGACCTCTAAAGACCGAGACCGACAAAATCCGGCTCCGGTTTCTGAATTTAACATGGACTTTTATCATGAAAGTGGATGGTTGTACTCTTCACCAGAACAGTTTCGAAGGGAACTTCAGCAAAGTTTGTTCATTTCTTTTTTAAATTAGTTTTAACTGTATTAGTAATTTAGTAATACGTTTCGTCTGTGAAGAACCAAAATGAGCCATATCCAGACTATCCAGTTTAAACTAGAATCAAAATGAGCTATGTCATAAAAAACAAAATGAGCAACATGTGTAAAATGTTAATTAGTAGGTTTTAAAAATTGCAAAATGCTCTATCTACATGTCTTTGAAAAGTGTAAAATTGTCTATTTACATGTTTCTGAAACGTGTAAAATGTTCTATTTACATGTTTTTAAAAGTTTAAAATGGTGTAATTAAATGCTTTGAAGAGATATTTGAATATTTTTGTAGATAATGGATATTGTTTTTAGCTAAAAATGGATATGATTCATTTTAGTTCTTCACAGACGATTTGCTTCTAACTTTGTAAAATATTAATGTCATAAAATACATGTAAGTGGGTTTTCATATAATATGTTGTTACACAGTTTTTTTAACAATGTTGTGATCCATGAATAATTTTTTTAATATATTTCAGAACTAAAACTTTCAACACCGACACCGATTACAATAGAAATCAATTCTAAGTCCATAACATCAACAGCAGCAAATGTCACCTGTGATGCTCTATTACCACGTACTGTGCCAGTTGATACGAATATAATTGAAAATAATGACCAGGTAACTGACACAGTCAATTTGAATGCGTCTTCCCCATCGTTGGATCATACTGAAATCACATTTGAAGATGTTGACATCGCTGACTACGGAGAAACTGTCACTGTTATGGATTCCGATCCAGAAATGTAATCAAAATAAACCACAGTAATACTAAGCTGTAAATTTTGTTACCGAATCGTTCATAGATGACCTCATAGATTGGGTCAACAGGTCTGCTTTAATGCTAATTACACCCCATGTTAAAGATAGCCGTTTTCGCAATGGTTAAACAAGCGACAGGGGGTAGGGGTTTTATCAAAGTTATATAGTCTGTGTCCGTAACATAGTAATATTTTGATGACGCTACTTATGAACGATTCCTACGTCGTCATTAGGATCGAATTAAAAATTAAGAATTCCTAAAAACTTTCAAAATTCAGAAAAAAAATCGTCAGTGAAGAACCAAAATGACCCATACAACCAATTAAAGCTACAATTAAAATGAGCTATGTCACAAAAAATAAAATAAGTAACATGCGTGAAATGTGAATTAAGAGTTTTAAAAAAAAATTAAAAAATATTCTGTTTTCATGTTTTCTAAAAGTGTAAAATGTTCTAATTACATGTTTTTTGAAAATACAAAATATTCCAATTCCATGCTTTTGAAAATTGTAAAATGTTCTAATTCCATGTTTTTTAAAAGGTGCAAAATGCTCTAAATCCATGTTTTTAAAGAGTTGCAAAATGTTCTATTTACATATTTTTTAAAAGTGCAAAATTTTCTATTTAAATGTTCTTAACACTTATATGAATATTATTGTACATAGTTGATATTGCTTTTAACTAAAAATGGACATGGCTTATTTTGGTTCTTTACAGACGAAATACTTGTAAAACCGCAAAAAATTCTTTTTAATAGTACTGTGAATCTTATTCTTAAAAAAATAGAAATGAAATAATTGAGGTCGAATTCCAAAGCGAAGGCGATGCAGAGATGTTACCTCATTCTTCTGATATTGCAACTAATGAGAACGACCAGGACATATTTCCACCACCAAAATCCCCACAACCGGTAAAAGCAATCCGTGTCATAAATTCTCAACAGTTACTAGATACAGATGCAGATGTGCAAGTAAAAACGAAGGAGACAACGTTGATACATGTAACGGATAAATCTATTAAAAGGGAATCATCACAACCACTTAAGAAAAAAGAACTGACTGCTAACTCAAATTTACCAATACTGTATTGCCCGTATAAAGGGAAGGATGGGAGTAGGCGGACATGCGTTCGTAGATTTCGTGAACAACGACGCTTGGATGCTCACATCCAAACAATGCATATGAGTAAGGGGACACGGACAGATTTTAAGCATGCAATAATAATACATTTATTTAAATATCTTTATAATATGTTCGATGCTTACCTAATTATTAAGTAATGTAGGAACTAACGTATTTGTTTCAACTAAAAATATTATCATAGACGGCAACATCCATCACTCGTACAAGTGCAAACACTGTCCGTTGGGGATGACTTCCCTTAAAAAATTACTCGACCATGAAAAGCTCCACACGGGGACGAAAGACTCATTTTGCAAGGCATGTGGAGAGTCTTTTCGTACAGAGAATTATCTTTTGTTTCACCAAAGGAAAGTTCACGGAGAGCCGTATCCATTTGTGTGTGAGCAGTGTAGTAAGGTATATCTATTTTTAATGATATTCAGTAAATTGTAAAATGTACATATCGCCTGTGAAGAACCAAAAAGACCCGTATCTAATTTAGGCTACAATCAAAATGAGCTGTGTGATAAAAACAAAATGATAAACATAATATATACGTAAAATGTTATTTTTGAGTTTTTGAAGAATGTAAAATATTCTTTTCGCATGTTTTTGGCAAGGGCAAAATGTTTTAATTCCACATTTTTGAAAATGTTCAAAATGTTCTGTTTACATGTTTTAAAAAAAGGGTAAAATGTTCTATTTATATGTTTTTGAAAAGCTTATAATGTTCTATTTACATGTTTCTGAAAAGGGTCAAAATGTTCTAATTCCATGTTTTTAAAAAAGTGTAAAATGTTCTAATTCCATGTTTTTAAAAAAGTGTAAAATGTTCTAATTCCATGTTTTTGAAAAGGTGCAAAATGTTCTAATTCCATGTTTTTGAAAAGGTTCAAAATGTTCTAATTTCATATTTTTTAAAAATGTAAAATGTTTTACTTGCATAGTTTCGAAAAGTAGAAATTATTTAAATATTTTCACGACATGTTTAAATATTATTGTAGATAGTAGATATTTGTTTTTATCTACAAATGGACATGGGTCATTTTGTTTCTTCACAGACGAAAAACATATCAATTAATGTTAGCATTCGGATGTAAATATCATGGATTAATTAATTTCTATTTGCTTTCTCCAGGGTTTTAACTACAAATGTCACCTTCGCACACACGAGCTGAGCCACACTGGAGAATTCAAGTTTCGATGTGAGGAATGCAACTCTGGATTTCATCACCAATCCACATTTACGCATCATAAGATGATTCACACACAAGAACGTAATTTTAGCTGCGAGAGTAAGTATACGAAAAACTTCTTATTAATTACGATCAACTTCAAATATAAATATTAACCATAATATACAAAATTCAAGCTGCTTTAGCTAACTTAAACATTTTCGACTTATTTTATGCAATGTACCGAAACTGAATTTGATATTGTTTTGTCATAAATATTTATATAGCGGAAAAGACTTGTAAAAATATTTTGAATTTTAATAAATTTTAATGATAAAGTGGCTTGCTTGTAAAACCTGTTCTAGAGTGTCTCAAAACATTCCGTTCGAGGGGAAGTTTGTATTTCCACATGAAGACTCACGGAGACAGATCATGGATGTGCGATACTTGCGGCAAAGTAATTTTTTGAATGATGGTTTAATTTACTGAAATTCAGTTTACAACTGAACAATTAGCAGTATTTTTTAATTTTGATAATAACTACGCTCACATTAATGGTCAATGTAACACACAGTTTTGATAATTAAAAATGTTTTTGTTGTCGTACAGGCCTTTTGGACAGAATTTAGACTGAATATGCACAAGGAAACACATAGAACTGACAAGCCTCATGAGTGCGACAAGTAAGAATTTTCACAATAGATTTAATTTATGATCAGTGAATCAAAAATAGGTACAGCCGACTTCCAATTTAGGTTAGGATCCAATGAGCTATACCAAAAAAAACGAAGAGACATAGTTATGTACGTATACTAGAAAATTTTAATTACATACAAGTTTGAAAAAGCACAAATGTGTATGTTTTTGGAAGTTGCAAAATGTTTTATTTACATATGTACATGTTTCTGAAAAGTGCAAAATGTTTCATTTGCATGTTTTTGGAAATTGCAAAATGTTTTATTTAGGTACATACATGTTTTTGAAAAGTGCAAAATTTTTCATTTGCATGTTTTTCGAAATTGCAAAATGTTTTATTTACATGTTTTTGAAAAATGCAAAATTTTTCATTTGCATGTTTTTGGAAATTGCAAAATGTTTTATTTACATGTTTTTGAAAAGTGCAAAATTTTTCATTTGCATGTTTTTGGAAATTGCAAAATGTTTTATTTACATGTTTTTGAAAAGTGCAAAACGTTTCATTTGCATGTTTTTTTGAAAATTGCAATATATTCTATTAAAATTTTAAAATGTTGTCAAAAAGTGTGTAATATATTCTGTGTATTTGTTTTAAAAAGTTTAATATACCTATTCTATATGTTATTTTTTAAGTGTAAAATGTTCCATTTTTATGCTTTTGAAAGTACAAAATGTTCTATGTAGTGATTGGCTTTTCAAATTGTTTTAAGAGTATTATATTTACCTACTTGTTTTTTAAGGATCGTTGTATTTTAGTACAGTACATTTTAATCTGGTCTTATTTTTAAATGGTAAATAGTGATTCGATCCTTCACTGAAGATTTTTTAACGGTTGATTATTTCCGTAGGATAGTTAAGGACTCACTTAAATTTGAATAATCCTGGAAATTATTATAACGAAGACATTATACTTTTAAATTGACTTGGTTTGTACACTACAGGTGCGACTTTAAATCGAAAACTATGGAAAATCTAAAGTTTCACGTCAACTACACTCACAATCATAAAAGGCCAAAGAAAAGCAAAGTTGTAGTCGAAGACAGCGATAACGACGATGCAAATGCGGATTTCAATGATAACGAACCTGATCGAGCAAGTGTGAGTAAGCGGAGAAGTAAACGAAAAAGCAAAAAATCTTTAGCTGTTAATGAATCTCCTTAGCTTCTTTTTTAAACTTGATATTTATTAAAATCTTGTCTCAATGTGTGAGGACGTACAAAAATAATTAGATTTTTTTTATAGTGTCATATTTATAAATTCTAGATTCTATTCTCTTATAGTACTTTAGCTACGGAATATATTATTATTACTATAAATACATAATAATTGGAATACAACTTCAGTTAAAGGTTTGAAACATTTTCTCATTTGCATTATAAATTAGCATTTTCATTCTTTGTGCGTTTCACGTATATGCCGGTTTTTATTTTTGAAATATTTAAATAACTTGGAACAAATTTCACATTCGTATTGCTTTTGAATTAATTTATTAGTGTTAAGTTTCCATGTTTCCTTCGTTTTCATCAGAACTGAGGGTGACGAGAAATTTTTGAAAAGTAATACTTTTGGAAGATAATGTTCACTGTAATGAGTTGCTACTTCTTCATGATCCATGGTCTTGAAGGAACATTTACAAAGAAACAAAATTCAATCGGAGGGTTTAGTTTTATGATTTTGACTTTTTTTATTTGCCAAATGAACCCTATTCTGATGGATTTTGAGTTGGCCATGAGATTTAAAAGCCTTGAATGTCGGACACATTTCGC
This sequence comes from Dicyrtomina minuta, assembly GCA_949802685.1. Classification (NCBI taxonomy): domain Eukaryota; kingdom Metazoa; phylum Arthropoda; class Collembola; order Symphypleona; family Dicyrtomidae; genus Dicyrtomina; species Dicyrtomina minuta. Next base: position 159,097,168 of record OX461808.1, on the reverse strand, counting down.
ATTTAAATGATCGCTCGGTTTAATGAGAAACCAAATGAACTTTCAACAGACAATTACTCACCCAAGACGTACCACAATTGGTGAAGGGACATTTAAATGGTTTGATTCCATCGTGATTATTTGCTACGTGAGCTAGGAGTGCAGCAGAGTATACAAAAGATTTGGGACACATTTCACAATTATATTTTTTTACTTCAAGGTGTACTTCCTCGTGACTTTTTGAGCTGTCGGGGCGGTAGAATGATTTTTGACAAATATTACAAACAAATTCTTTTGTTTCTGAATGCATCATTTTATGTCGTTTCAATCGACTGTACCATTTAAAACTTTTTGAGCACTCTTTAAAATCGCATTTCCACTCTGCATATGGATGAACTTGATTTCGATGAGCTGTGAGATATGCTTCACGATCGAAGCCTTTGAAGCAAAGTTCACACTGAAATCTATCTAAATTTAATTCTTTTATTGATTCAAGTTTAATTAATTCAGTGGCGTCTAGGTCTAATGGTTTAATTTGATTTTCGGTCTTGATTTCATTTTGTTTAGTTTTAATTTCCTTGACATGAGAATCCGTATGGATCTTAAGATTGCACTCAGAGTTTAGGGTTTCTTGGCAGATGTAGCATTTTAGTTCTTGGTTTGAATCGGAAATATGTGCATCAAAATAAAGCTTATTCTTGAAAGACGTGAAGCACTTTTTGTCACAGTAGAAAAAATGTTTGTGTTCCACTCCAAGGTGATTCATTAAATTCTTTTTCATTTTAAATCCTTTAGAACAAACATCGCAAAAATATTCCATTTGTCTGTCATGATTTTTCATGTGTTTCTCGAGAGCAAGTTGGTCAATGAATGTTTTGGAGCAGACGGGACACTCAAAGGATTTGTCCACGACGTGTTGACGGACAATGTGCTGTTCCAACTGGGATCTGTGGAGAAATTCACGAGAGCATATTTCACATTTAAAATAAACCACATTCTCGCGTCTCTGTTTGTGAACGTTGAATAAATGTATTTGCAACTCATAGTTAAAACGATATTCTTTAGAGCATATATCACACTTGTGTCCTTTTCTGTCGGTTTGGGAGTGGGTTCGTTTGTGTAGTGCGAAATTTGAAGAATTTTGAAACGTTTTGACGCAAACTTGACATTTGAAACGTGGAGGGCCGTGAACTCGTTTTATGTGCTTGTTAAGAATATGTTGCGTTGCAAAGGATTTAACGAGTTTCTTGTTAGTTTCAAAACACTCCGTACACTGAAATTTTTTATCCTCGGTGTGTTTGTTTAAAATATGTTCTTCAAGACTGGATGCACGAATAAAGGATTTTGGACAACTGTCGCACTGAAATGGTTTCCCATCAGATCTAAGCTCGTCACTGAGGTCGATCTCCATCGTCGCTACAAAACAGAAAAGCCATTAACCACATAAATGCTACAATTTTCATTAGTAATTTAATCAATGTGTTCAAAGAAATGTTAAACATTATTCAATTGCCATAAATGAATAAAACTAATTCAAAACAAAACAACAAATTATCAGGCTTTAAAGCCATTTTGATTTTGAAGGTGGAAATATAAAGTGCAGCTTTGTAAGTAATACAAGATGTAAGTACCAGGCCAGGTACACATTACATAATAACATATTCAAATACATAATTCGAAATCAAAACTAAAATCAGTATAGTTTCTTTAATTGAGCCCTACAAGAATGTATGTTTAATTTTATATTCAATTCGACTATTTCATATATTGCATGCCTATTTTGCTTACCTGATGCTGATGACTGATGATACGACAAAATCCGAATTCTTCAAAATAAACTAAAGTGCCACTGCATATTAAATGGTCAATTCATAAATAATTTTGTATAAGAACTAATGAACAGAACTTATTATTTGTCATAACGCAGGAAGTTAAGTTAAATGTAGGTACTTAATACATAAATTACGTACTGAAACGATATTAGTAAATTAAGGCGCCTATTTTCTAGCGGGATAAATCTGATCGTAACTCAGGACAAAGCAAGACAATGTTTGGGCGCCAGCAACGCTTCATGCTGAGTACACAATTTATGGAATTTAGATTCAAGAATGTTTTTCATGTTTTGTTTGAACTTAAGAAGAGTTTAACAATTATTCTACTTACTAGTTGCTAGTTAGTTATAATCCTGAAGTCAGAAACCAAAATTACAAATCATGAAAATTCAAATAAATTCGCAATGTAAACTTTAAAGCTTCGCGGGCTGAAGAAGAAAAAAGTAAACCAGTTATGTTCTTGATTAAACATGCATAGTGTTCTTTTTGTTTTCTTTTTCTTCTCTCTTCTTTTCAGTTCTTCAAAGTCGTCTTGTTATTCTGATTATTCTCCTGTCTCCTCCTCTCCCTTTGCCATTTATTTCGCATAGCCAAATTTGTCATCAGTGAATCAAAAATCGGTACGGTCCACTTCCAATTTAAGTTACGATCCAAATGAACTGTATCAAACCAAACTGACGATGAGAGACAAAGTTACAGTTACGTATTAATTATGTATTATAATATGTTTACGATAAAATGTTAATTACAAGTGTAAAAAAAACACAAATGTATCTGTTTTTGGAAATTGCAAAATGTTTTATTCACATGTTTTTGAAAAGTGCAAAACGTTTCATCTGCATGGTTTTAAAAAGTGGAATATATTCTGTTAATTTGTTTTTAAAAGTTTAAAAGTTATTTTATGAACATGTTTTTTTGTAGGTGTAAAATGTTCTATTTGTATGTTTTTCAAAGTACAATACGTTCTATGTAGTGGCTTTGAAAATTTTCTAAAAGTATTCTATTTACTTGATTTTTAGGATCGTTGTATTTTAGCAGAGTTTATTTTAACCTAGTTTTATTTTAGAATGAATTGGAATAGTGATTCGATCCTTCACTGAAGATTTTTAAACGGTTTCCTATTTCCGTAGGATAGTTAGAAACTCACTTGAATAATGCCTAATTATTATTACCAAGGAATTATAAATTTAAATTGACTTGGTTTGAACACCACAGGGGCGACTTTAAATCGAAAACTATGGAAAATCTAAAGTTTCATATCAACTACACTCACAATCATAAAAGGCCAAAGAAAATCAAAGTTGTAGTCGAAGACGAAGACAACGATAACGATTCGGATGCGGATTTCAATGATAATGAACCTGATCGAGCAACTGTGATTAAGCGGAGAAGTAAACGAAAAATCAGGAAATCTTTTGATGCTAATAAATCTTCTTAGTATCTTTTTTAAACTTGATATTTATTAAAATTCTACCTCAATCAATGTGTACGTACAAAACAAATTAGATTTTTTTTATCATATTTTGTGTCATCATAATTGTGATTAAATGCCACATTTACATTCTAAAACCAATTCGGTAGTTCTTAGGAAGCAATACAAATTAAAAATTATGACTATCGATTACAACTATATTTCTTTATTTAAAAACCAAATTAAAGGCTAGGTGACACTTTAAACGAAGTCACTTTATTTGTTAGAATTTAATTTTTAACATTTTGCAGTCATTTTAAATATTACAAATTAGGCGATAAACAATCTCGAAGAATTGACACTACTGGAAGCCCATGTTTTTCATTGTAATGAGTTGCCATTTCTTTAGCATTCAGAGTCTCGAAACAACATTGGCTTGAGCTGCAAAGAAACACAACTCCATCCGAGGTTTTAGTATTATGACTTTTACTTTTCTTATTTCTTGAATGAACAGTACGCTGATGGAGTTTGAATTTAGAAATTGATTTAAAAGCCCTAAATGTTGTACACATGTCGCATTTAAATGGTCCCACCTTTTTATGAGAAACAAAATGTTGTTTTAGCTTATAATTTGTTGCCCAAGACGTCCCACAGTTAACAATGTGACATTTAAATGGTTTGGGTCCGCCGTGATTAGCTGCTATGTGATCACGTAATTTAGAAGAGACTAAAAAAGATTTGACACACATTTGGCATTTAAACTTTTTTTCGACAATGTGCATTTTCTCGTGATCTTTCAAACTGTCGGGGCGATAAAATGCTTTCTCACAAATATGGCAAATAAATCCTTTAGTTTCCGCATGTTCCATTCTGTGCAGTTTTAATTTGTAGTACCATCTAAAAGTTTTAGTGCACTGACCCAAGTTACACTTCCACTTCGCATTTGGATGAACTTGTTTTCGATGAGTTGCGAAATACTTTTCACTTGCAAAGGTTTTTGAGCAGAGTTCACACTTGAATTCTTGTTCAGATTCCAATGTATTAATTAATTCATCGTTTTCTAAAGGTTTAATAATTTTATTTTCAGTCTTGATTTCCTTTCTTGTACTTTTCACTTCCTTGACATGGGAATTCATGTGGATTTTGAGGTTGCACTCAGAAATAATAATTTTTTGACAAATGTAGCATTTTATTTTTTGTTTTGAACTTGAAATATGTTCATCAAAATCTGATTTATCTTTAAAGGATCTTAAGCACTTGTTGTCATAGTAAAATAATTTCCTGTGTTTCTCTCTAAGGTGCTTAACCAAACTATTTTTAAATGCATATCCTTTATTAGGGCAGAGGTCGCAGAAATATTTGATTTCCGTATTATGGAGCCTCATGTGCTTCTCAAAAGTTTCTTGGTCAATGAAAGTTCTGGAACACACAACACATTCAAAGGCTTTGTCCACCACGTGTTTATTTATAACGTGAAGTTCCAGAGCTGATCTACAAGTAAATTCACAGGAACATAATTCGCATTTTAAATATTTACCCTCACGCTTTTCGTTGTGAATGTAGATCAAGTGGTTTCTTAAACCACTGCTAGTCGAGAGTTGTTTAGAGCAAACGTCACATTTATATCCTTGCTTATTTTGAGTGTGCTTAAGCTTATGTTTTGTAAAATTTGATGGATCTATAAACTTTTTGAAGCAAACTTGACATTTAAAACGTGCTGGGCCGTGAACTCTTTTTCTATGCTTGTTAAGGATCTGTTTCGTAGCGAAATATTTTGTGAGTTGCTTGGTTTTAAAACACTCTGAACACTTGTATTCCTTGTCCTCGACGTGTTTATTCAGAATATGTTCTTCAAGACTTGATGCACGAACAAATGATTTTGGACAAGTGCTGCACTGAAAATTCTTTGTCACAGGCTCCTTACTTATGTTTTCCTCCATTGCTACAAAACAGGAAACCAATAAATAATCAGTATTTGCTCAATAATAATTTTCAATATTATTTATGTCAGTTCATGTCACACAAAACTACAATGTCCATACGCTATTAAAATTCAACTTATTGATTACATTTACATATTATTTTGTTAGCAATGGCTATGTCTATGTTAATAAACGCTCATTATACATAGTTGATAGTTACTAGTTATACATAACGTTAGGTAGGTATAGGCTATATATATATTTGTAAGCGCGTATTTTGCGTAAAAACATTATATTCAATTTGACAGTTCTATTTAAATGCGTTGCCTGTTTGTAATTAATCATTTCAAAGATGACCGAATGATTCAAAATAAATCTAACATTAAAAGTGTAAAATATGTACATATTATATTCCTTAGTTTAGTCAATTCGAAATTATTTTTGGTTTGAAAAGAATCTTACCAAAAATATAGCCCAATTAAGTTAAATCTGTCTATTACACTGGAAATACCCTTCAAAGCATTAAAACAAGCAATTAAACTATGTAAAATAATCTTTTAGAATATATTTTTAAACTTTTGTTGAAATTAAAAATCTCATGAAGAGTTCAGCATCAGCCTACCACAACCACAGCCGGGCAAATGTAATTCCCTATCATTCTCCTATCACTCCTACTACTCTGCTATGTTGCCGTTCTGCTCCTACTACTTTCTCGATTCTCCCAACCCACTAGCGGGCCTTCAAAACAAAAACAATTTTCCTACCATTCTTCAAAATTCCCTACTATTATTTAAACAGAAACTTAAACCTTCAGAAAATCCTACCACCAATACAAATACTATTTATTGCTAATATTATCCTACTAAACCCATTATAAACAAAAATTGCATGTATTTGCCTACTATGACTAGTAAAAGCACAAATAGTAGATTATCCCTTATTTTGGGATTTACTGGTCCAAAGTGGTCTGGTCTGGTCTGGTCCGGTGATGTCGGACCAGACCAGACCATAAAACCCGGACCAGACCAGACCATTTCGATCACTACTTTTTTTACCTAGACGTTTCCTACCCGGATTATTCCAACCCAGACTTTTCGTACCCGGACTTTTTCTACCCACTACCAAACCTAGGACTTTTGCTACCCATATAAAAAATACGAAACTAAACATCGTGCAAACATGCCCACAACTTTTGCATTGTATTATAACCTTGAGTTATTTTGAATATTATAGACTTCCTAGTAAATTATTGTTTTTTTTACTTTATTACCGCAGCAATTGCTAATAGGACTAAAAACGAATATTCGCGACTTCGTTAAATGCTACCTAATTTGAAAAGATTTCACTACATAAAATTCAGCTACCTTTGGAACTATAGTTAATTGAACCAACCCTGTTTTTATAGCGTTATCATTTGAGAAAAACGTTTTTACTTTTAAAATAGCAATAAAACGGACGCGTGCTTGGACCTACACTTACAGGGAATTTTATTTATTTTACTACATATTAGGAATACAACTTTATGTTCCTTATATTGTGTTTTTTTGTCCATTAATTAATTCATGTAGTTTACATGTAATACTTTTGAATGTTATGTTGTCTTACACTATCTGTTTCAGTTTTAATGTTAGGGAAAGTTTGCGTGAATTAGTATAATTTATTATAGATAATCGTCGTTAAATTTATAAAAACTTATTCACAATTAGGTATTTATTATGATTAGTAATAATTTAAGGAACCAGGGGGGCAGGGGGGGGCAGCATGCCCCCCCAGAAAAACGGATGCCCCATGTTAAAGCATAGGCCTGCCCCCCCATGGTAAAAATTGACCATGGTGTTTGCCCCCCCCCCCCCTCACACAAATAGGTTCCGAAGCCCCTGATTACGATACACTCATGGTTCATAAATAGGTGTGCTTGATTTTTTTATTTCTACAAACATGGCAAGGAAAATTCGTAGGTGTGGTCGTGGGTAGCAAACGTCCAGGAAGGAAAAATCAGGGTAGAAAAATCCCAGTCCGAGCGATAGGAATAGTCTGTTTACCAAAAATACCAGCTAACTGCAGGGGTGGTAAATAAAAACTGGCAATACGCATAATTTTGTTTTGGGGTACTAGGAAAATACTTACTAAATATACGCAATATTTACCGAGTTAGCAGAAAAATAATGACCATACGCATTCATTCCGGCGGTGGTTGAAAAATGCCGACTAGGCGTATTAATTACAGAGATAATAGGAAAGTACGAGCTATACGCAATAATTACGGGGGTGGTAGGAAAATACCGACTATACGGATTAATTACAGAGGAAGTAGGTAAATAACAGCTATACGCTGTAATTGCAGGGGTAGTAGGAAAATACTGACCATACATATTAATTACGGGGGTAGTAGGAAAATACAGCCTATAAAATATGAAATAATTACGGGGAAAGTAGGAGTTTATCTACTATTTGTGCTTTTACTGGTGATCGGACAAAGTCTCCCTGGACAAAGTATCCCCGGACATTTTCCCACTGGTCATTTTCCCCCCGGACTTTTTCCCCCTATAAGTAACAGCGGACATTTTCCCCCCAAACTCGTAATTGTGTTATGTGTAGTAAGATATGTGTTGTGAAATAATACTCAAGACCAGCTCCTAGTCCTATAGCTTACAACGTTGAGCTATCTTCTCAAAGTATGCACCTTTACACAATAATGAAATACCACATACCAGCTGTTGCATTTTAGCACTGGGGGGAAAATGTCCGCTGTTACTTATCGGGGGAAAAAGTCCGGGGGGAAAATGACCGGGGGGAAATTGTCCGGGGGTAAAATGTCCGGGGAGACTTTGTCCTACAACCCTTTTACTAGTCATAGTAGGCAAATACATGCAATTTTCGTTTATAATGGGTTTAGTAGGATAATATTAGCAATAAATAGTATTTGTATTGGTGGTAGGATTTTCTGAAGCTTTAAGTTTCTGTTTAAATAATAGTAGGATCATCCTGATTATCATACGTCAGTTTTGGGAGAAAAATAAAAAATAAAATTAGAAATTCCAAAGTTTAGAGGGTGTAGGAAGGTTATGACAAGTCCAGAGGAATTTTGAAGAATGGTAGGAAAATTGTTTTTGTTTTGAAGGCCCGCTAGTGGGTTGGGAGAATCGAGAAAGTAGTAGGAGCAGAACGGAACATAGCAGAGTAGTAGGAGTAATAGGAGAATGATAGGGAATTACATTTGCCCACCACAGCCCCAAAACTTGAATGAAAATTCAAGTTCACGTGGACAAGAGACTTGGCTTGATTTAAGCCGCGGTGTGGGCATGCAAGCGGGCTTATATTAAATGCAACACATTACATCTGGCTATAATAGTAATAGTAGGCAGGGTTTGAATTTGTTTAATTTCAAATAATATTGCTTGAGCTAAATATAAACTCATTACTGCAGACTGCAGACGGCAAAGCCGCGACTTGCATTAGCATTTATTGTCATGTAGTCATGTTGGATGTTATTTGTGACGTGTAAATTAATTCTTGTGAATTATGTGCATTAATTTATTGAAAAATCTTTTCAGAATTAGGACGTGCAATGAGCTAGCAATTGAATTAAAATGCAAAGTTTCTTCACCACATAAATAACAACATGACAAGAATATTTATTGCAAAAATTATTGAAAGTTATAGGAAAAAATTAAATAGTAAACTCAGCATTCAAAATGGTATACTCAGTATACTTTCAAATTGAATGAAAACGGTTGATACTTTTAGGCATTCGTACTTCAACGTAGGCAGCAACCTGGTCCAGATGCTGATAGGTTTCTGAAATAAATTCGATTTTAAACATTTTATTTTTAAACAAGGTGTCGTATGGTCATACGGTAAGAATGTTTAAATTAATTGCCAAAGGAGGAATTAAATAAATTGGTTTTTAAACATTATACTAAACAATATTATTAAATAATTTAAATTCATTCTTAATTGCTAAAAACATATTATACCTTGGATTCCCACCAGACTCGGCCAAAAGGAGCAACAAGAAAATATTATTTTTGTCCGTTGAACGATCGGCTGGAATGCGTAAAGAGCTGTCACTTTTGAGACAAACTTGGATTTTAGATTTCCAGAAAAATTAATTTGAAATTTCTTTAAATCTGTTATAGTTAATGATAATGCGTACAATTATTAGGACCGTAAATAACAATGGAAGCAAATGATATTGCTATAAAATACTGTAAATAAGTCTGCAGAAAAAAAGAGCTTACTCTCTAAGTCCGCTATGCACGGTTGAGTACGCTTAAACAGAACCCCTGCAGTAGAAATGGCGCTATTTTCTATTTGAGAGCACAGCTCAGGAGAAAACCCCGTAAAGAAACTGTCCATCGCACTGGTATCCCAATTCTGAGCCACATGGACTCCAGATATTTCAAATGTTTCTAGTTTTGGAAATGCAGCCCAGTTCCAGTTGAGAAGATTGCTCACCCCCGACCCCGTAATTTGAATTTTTAAATGAACTACATGTGGAAATAATTTTGGCACGCTTCTGTAGTATAGAGGAAACCAAATCCAATCTAAAGTGGTCACTTTTAAGAGAGTGTCACCTGGAATAGTTGTCGCTCCGTCCGGTCCAAGCTGCCCCAGGGAAAAAAAGTCCACCAGCTTATGAGAATTATTTTCCCTTCTTTCTCTTATATCAAAACTCAAATGCACTTTAGAAAGACGTGGAAAATAATCCGTTGGAATATTGCACTTCCCTGGAGTTTGCAAAGGCAAGTAACTAAGGATCGATTCGTCAGTAGTTGTTCCTTTTCCATCTTGTATTGCCCGACCTATGACATCTCCCAGGAAATGAAATCGGGTTCGATCTGAAAATCCGTCCACGTTATCCACAAGTATAAGGCATTTTAAATGCGGAAACGGAGGGATGAACAAGTTGATAGGAATTTTTGACGAATTCTTGTGCAGCTCAAGATATCTTAACGAATCCCTGCTTGTAATCAACATTCTATTGATTGCTGCGACCAACACATGGTAGTTATATCCAGTGTTCGACATATTTGCAAACTCGAAAGTTAATTTGTTTAACCTAAGGCTTGGAAGCTTATCATCCAAAATGGCATCGGTCAGATGTTTTGTGAGCTGCTCAATTATTGTGGACATTGACATCTGTTCAATTGTAGGATCAAAGTGTAAACTTTTAATAAGGTGGATTTTGCCCAAGGTAAACAAAAGTTCAAGCTCCCACACATCTACATTTTGAATAGCAGCCAAGTTTGGTGATACATTTATAAGTTCCTCAAGAAAGTTCAATTTGCTTTGGTTTCGTTCTCCCATATCCTCGAAGTTGTATCCGACAACTATTTCTTTTATCTCCAGTGGTGCCAGTGTTGAGTTGAAGGCGCGGGGGAAAACTTTGATTTGACTTGCCTCTGGGGTTTCGTCTTCATAGTAAAACACTTCAAATCTCTGAAGATCTAAACAAACCACATGAGGCAAAAGGGCACACAGCAGATTTTGAACTGCTTCTTTTGAAATTCCATTAACCAACGTGAGTTTCCTAATTTTGTTTCCATACAGTGAAAAGAATTTAAATAAATCTTTCTGGTTCTGATCTTCTTCTTCAGAGTCACATGTTTGGCCGACATTTTCAATTCCAGATGTACACCTAGGATGGAAGCAAATGCTGTTTGATGGAAATTTCGGAGAAGTACAGATTAGTTCATTTAGTTCTGAAAGAGAGCTTAATGGTTTTCGAAAATTAAAGTATTTGTAGCCTGGTTGAATATTCTTGAAATCATGTTTCTTGCTGCCCAAATTCCAGAGCTCAGATTCAGGAAATGCGTTGCCGTCCTCGTCAAGGGCCACTTCACCAAAGTCAAGAGTTATTTTACACATATTTCGTTTAAGGAGTACTGTAGTGGCTGCATCTCTCCAGCATCGATTCACCATACGGAAATGAAGGAGATCTTTTGCAGTCAGAATTTCCAAGTTGTCAAATATCACAGGGAGGATCTGCGCAGCATGCATAAGAGATACCTCATAAAACAATTCGATAATACGATACTTAAATTAATACTTAGGTACTTATTCAATCATTGATAAGGTTAAATTTGCTCTGGAATCTTTGAAATTCTATCAAAGCATTGAAATACTTTTAAAGTAATATTAGTTTTTGTAAATCAAAAGTCACTCACGTCTTCGGTGAATACATCGATGAATTTTGTGACAACATCTTCAGAAATTTCCAATTTGGAATTCGATGTGAAAGAAGCCGAGTCAGCCATATCATCAATGTTACACACCCGAACGTCTTTATTGTTTTTGAGTTACTTTACGTTTTGAATCACAACCAATAAACCCATGTTGTGGTCGACACTCAAACTGAAATACAGTATAAAAAACACAAATTTATAAATGTTAGTTAGTAGGTAGTACATAGTAAAACAAATTGCATGCAAAGTTTTAATTCACAGAGGAGCAACTATGAACTACTGTGATTCGGGTACCTGAACCGAAAGTTAGGGAATTCAAAAAAAAATGTATTTTGGATATGATTGTTTTTCTGAGAAAAAATCCAGAATTATTCATGATCCGATATTACTTACTTGCTAACTAGTTAGATTGCAGTTAAAATTACGGTAAGCAAACAGTATCCGCGTAGATAAAACCAAAAGCTAATTTAATGGCACAACCGACAACGTGTTTTATCTCTATCTCTATCGTTATCCGCAACGAGCCTTATCTTTAAGTGGGTATGGTTTAAAGTTCAAGTGTCATCAGTACGTTCAGTTTTCTGTTCAGTTTTAAATATATAGATTTGGTGCACAGTGACAAGGATGTACGTAGAATTGCGTTTTATTTAGTAAAATAACTGACACTAACTACAATTAGACTAAATCATTAAATAATTATGTAGTCAAAGTGGCTTTGCGTTTGTCTTTTTTATTTTTGGTTTACTTTATTTTTTTTGGGAATATTTTTATCATTTATAAATTCCTTTTAGGTAGGGTAAAGCTGCCTAATTGTGGTCACCAACTGTAAATCTGATACGAGTCGACGTATAACACGAATGTATTTTTGGTTGTACTGTTTTGCTTTCCATCTACTCATTTTGCAAGTTTGAATTTCAATAAGGACACCGGCCACAATAAGACAACCTCACCCTATGTAACTAAATAAGGTCATCACACACTACAGAGGCCTGCAATATACACAAACAAACAAGAAATTAGAAATGTGTACAAAAGTGATTTGGATTTAATTAATTCCATATTATAAACATATAGCATAGTGAATAAAAAATAATATAACCTATATAACTTTGATTGGTTTTCATGATATATGTGATGTAACACAATAACCTAACCTAATCAAACAATCGTGTCATAATTACATATTCATTTGTGATTTACAAGATCCTACTATAAGTTCTCCCCGTCCTCGTCACTCCGAGGGTTTGAATTGTTGCATTTGGAAACATCTCCTTCAAACTTCGAACCAAGTTTTTACCAATGGAGGGAAACTGCAATGTGACATTCTTGACATTTGGAACAGGGACGGGGTCGTTATCCCCAAAGATATTTTTAATTGGAATATTTATCATGTCGTACCTCGAGCCAATTTTAAGTGAATTTAAATTAGGAAAAGTGTCTTGAAGGCTCACCCCTTCACGGAAAATAGTTTGAGGGAGACCAGTGTCATGGTTTATATGGTATTGAAAAGTCAGATGTTTGACTTTGGGCATTCGCGGGATTTGGAAATTGTCTAGAACAGTCTCCCAATTAACTTTTCTGCACGTGGCTGCGACACACTGTAATATTGTACTCATTAAGTCGCAAAGTTTTTGGTGTCGATTTTCCACTTCCTCTTCATCTCCACCGCTCCTAAAGTCAAGTTCTTCAACCGCCCAATTATTTTGATGATTATCGACGACTTTTTGCAGGGAATCAAGACTGTCATCATAGATAGTAAGCACCAGCTTTTTGACAAGGTGAAGCCGATTTGCTGTAGGTTGAGCGACGAGACAATGAAGATTCTCATGGGGGAGAATCACTTCAACTAAATTGGGAGCCGATTCCAAAATTTGACGAATAATTGTATCAGGGATAAAATAGTCGCTCTTGAATACTTTGAGATTTTTCAAAACCGGTTCATTCAGTTTAGCCAAAGTATTATCCCCAAAAGCCTTACTCTGTTCAGATTCTTTTACAGGGGGCTCTTCCTCTTCCGATGAATCATAGTCAGCCCATATATTCAGTATAAGCTCATTGAGTTTCAGGGCTTGGTTGGAAATAATGCTTATTAAATCATCTAAGGATAAATTTCCCTTATGAAATCGTAATTTTCTAATGTGAGAACCGTGTGCAAGGAAAAAAGGCTCGAAATCAGATATTACTGACCCACACGAACCATTATAGATGGAAAATGAGTTACAAGGAAATTCCGTAGAATTGTTCATCAAATTCATTAGATTTTTAATGGGCCGTCCTTTGCTTTTAAACGAAAATGATCTTAAGTTGATTGGTTTAAAAGTATGGGCCCGAAAAAATTCAATGTCTACTATATGCTGCAAGGCCTTCGAGGCAGAGTAAGCCCAGGGACGGGAGACTAAACGACAGTTTAGCAAAGTTCGACAATCCAATTTCTCAAATATTAATTCCAATATCTGTCAAACAAACAAAAATTAGTACGATATCATCAAAACACAATAATTGTAAGCTCACAGGCAAACCACATACTACATCGTTATTTTTCTTCGGGATCTATAAAAACATAGCCACAAACGCTGCCTTGGACCTCAGTACTCAGAAGAACAAATAATGCGGTAACTCTAGTGCTTTTTGCGCGGTATTTCAGCAAAGTTAAAAAAACTGAAATTTTTAAAGTTTGCTACGCTGTAACTCTTACACTTTTTGTCTGATTTCAATGAAACTTAAAGTTTTGTTATGTTGAAAGCTGTATCTACAAAACAATGTTTAAAAAATTTTAAATTCGGTTTAAACAAAAAATTTGAAACACTCAAAATGTCAAATTGAAAAATGTCTAGGAATAAATTTTTAGATAACAGTATTAGGAATCACGAAACTGCAAGTTTCATTGAAATCGGACAGAAACTGTAGAAGTTACAGGGCGGCAAAGTTTAAACAAATCAGTTTTTTTTTAAATTTTGCGGGAGGCTACGGAAGTATCGCGCAAATCGCATTCGAGTTAAAACACACTTTTAGTTCCTACTGAGGGTTAAGGAAACGCTGCAGGCTATGATTTTCCAGATCCCGAAGAAACATAGTATGTAAGTGGTTTGCTTGTCAGCAGTTAATGTACTACTACTACAATATTATGTAGTATGATAACATTTTTGAAACAAAAACATTCAGGCAACTATGGAACTTGTTATTAATATAAGAGCTTATATAGTAATTTGAAATTTGATTGTAATTATAGTTAAACGGTCGTCTTTTAACGTATTTAATAGCAAAGTGCCAAGCTTAAAATGTTTCAATTTATTTTGAATATTGTAAGTGAAAAAACAAAATGTACACATTGTACACAATCTCAAAATTCATCAACTGCTAAGTGATTACAATATCACGATCCTGAAAGAGTTATAGAACACAAAATTTTGTACTGTTAAAAAACAGGTAAACGAAACATTTTTCATTTGTTTTTACATATCGTCTACGAAGAATCAAATCTGACTATCTCCTTTTCGAGCTAAAACCGAAACTGACTATTACCATTTTCCCTAAACGCGAAACTGACTATCTCTATTTTTCTCAAACTAGGTACTATTAAATATAGACAACAAACTATATGTGCCAATGCAGCATGTTATAAAGTGGACGTTTTTGTTTAGGGGTTGTCCATAAATGATGTCACAGTTAGCGTGTGTTGGTCGCGTCCGGTATTTATGACACGCCTTGTGATAGCTAACAATTTATAAAGGGTGTTAGTGTTTTCTGAGAGAGAAATAATTTTTGTGACGTCATTTATGGACGACCCCTAAAAAAAACGTCCACTTCATAACATGCTGCATTGGGTCATAAAGTTTTTTTGCCTCTATTTAATAGTAGTTTGAGAAAAACCGAGATAGTCAGTTACGCTTTTATTGGAAAATTGTAATAGTCAGTTTCGCTTTTAGGTCGAAAAGGAGATAGTCAGATTTGATTCTTCGTCGACGATATGTATGTAGATATGTAGAACAATTTTCATTTTTCAAAAACGGGTAAATAGAATATTTCGCACTTTTGAAAAACATGTAGGGTGAGGGTGCCTAATTGTGGCCGGTATCCTATTTGTGGCCGCCTGATTAAATTCGTATTAGTTGAAAACTTTTGAAAGTCAAAGTTGCTGCATCAGTAGATAAAAAGCCGAACTTTAAAAACAAAAATGCAACCGCATTTCATTATACATCGAATCATATCAGATATACAGCCAGTGGCCACAATTAGGACACCGGCCACAATTAGGCATCCTCACCCTAAATAAACTATTTTCTACTTTTCAAAAATGTGTAAACCAGGATATTTTGTACTTTTCAAAAACATGTAAATAAAACAATTTTTGGACTTTTGAAAAACTCGTCGCAAATCTTCTTTTTACACATCTTTATTATTTAGTTTAGCGTCCCTGTGCCATATCTTAATTTTATTTTAGTTTAGATTATTGGATGTTGCTTCTTTTCATTCTTTCCGTATATTACATAAGATTGATCAGTCAGTGGACATACACTAGATCTAAATGATCAGCATTTAGATTTAAATGCCTGGACATATTTAAATCTAAATGCTAAGCAATTAGAACTAAACCTCGGGCGTTTAGATATAAATGCTCAGCTGGTCTCATAGAATTTAAACGCGGTTATTTCAAATTTTTCAAATCGAAATAGTGGTAGTGGTAGCCGTTTAACTGACCATAAATCAATATTTATCATATAATAATAATTTATAAAAGAAAGTAGCTTGTTCATGAGCAAAGCATATGACCGTTTTAAACTTTTATTATAAAGGATGTGCACGGTGGATTTGAAAAACCGCACGGTGGAAATATGTAATTAAATACGCTCTTTTAATTGATGACTAGAAAAAGACTGAGCAGTAATTAGTAACCCTCAGCAATTCAATTTAGTGCAGTTAAGCCAGCATTAGCTTATATGTAAGCTTATCATTATCATGAGCCCGTACGAGCTCATTTAAGCAAGTCTTGGCTTAAATGGAAATTCAATTATGTAAGTAAGCTAGAACGAACTCAAGCTCAAATCACTGACTGACTTAATATCTTATACTGATTACTAGATGTAAAATTGTGAGTTGTGTATTTTGTAGTCAGTGGTAGCTCGTTGATTGATTGTGTGTCTGCTTATACATATTGTAAACGGACTTGTCCTACCCGAACTAATCCTACCCGGACTTTTTCTACCCACGATCAACGATAAAAACCTAGTACTATTCCCTTCCATGACCAAATCAAAATTATTGCTCATTGCTCATCATTATATTTTATGAATGATGGCGGCGGTTGTAGGACATTTTCCCCCCGGACACTTTCCCCCCGGACACTTTCCCCCCGGACATTTTCCCCCGCAGACATTATCTCCCGGAAATTTCAGTAACCCCGGATTTTTTCCCCCCGTACCCTTATTTAAGATGCTAAGATGCGTATTGTTATACTACAAAGTGATAATTCGCTAAATGGTATAGTACTCATAAATCCAATTCAATCTAAAAATTAAACCTTAAGCGAGATCTGCGTAGTGAAACATAAAATAAAAAATTAAACCCCTCGAAAAGGATATTAAAAAAAAATCAACTTAGATCATAATAATATTCTTTAAAGCTAGTAGTTGCTAGCATACTCAAAAATTTATAAAATATATGTACCTACTACACTGTTTCTCCAATGTGCCTAAAAATTCTGTACATGTTTATGCTGACGTCGTAACAAATGCTTAGTTACAAGGTCAAAGGTAATAAGACAGGGAAAAACTACTTAGGTCATTAATAATGGTAAGGTGCCACTACCTCTGAACATAAAAACTTACTCGGGTATTATAAAATTATTCAAAAAAATTGAATTAGAAGTAAAAATTGATAAGTAAATCTTGCAGTGTCGCTAACATTTTTGTTTCCACCTTTACCAGTTTTAATAATTTCTAATTCCATGTTAGCTTTAATAAATAGGAAACTCACAAAACAGAATGCTGCAATCGACTTTCATGAGAGTCAAACTGCTCTGACCTCTTGAAATAGACAGGTAACATGAAATAGTAACCGAAATCGATTAGTGTACACTAATTTACTTGCTGATCCGATGCATAGATAATATGGTAAATTAAAGTATGCAAAATGTTGCATAAGTTTTTTAGACTGGAACATATATTGTTAAATATTAATGGCGACGCTAATCATGAAAAAATGTATCAACGCTTAGATGCCCTTAGATTACTATAAATATTAACTATATTTTCCCAAAATATTTACCTTAACGCTTAAGTGTACTTGGTCTATACCATTAGTTTCATTTTGGGACCGGGGGGAAAATGTCCGGGGTTACTGCATGGGGGGAAAATGTCCGGGGGGAAAATGTCCGTATACCGATGGCGGCGATTGTTTTTAATTATCTGAATCGTAAACGCCACAACTGAAAATGAAAGTGACATGGGACGAAGAACGTCAAAAATAATACATTAAGAACGATGTATTCTTAGCATGCCTTATTTTTGGTCGTGGGTAGAAAAAGTCCAGGTACGAAAAGTCAGGGTGGGAAAAGTCCTACGACCATGCAATTTACAACCAACTGAACGAACGTCGATTGACATAAAATAATAAATGCGAAATTGCCAACAATATAACGATTCTCTATAATAATTACAAGTAAAAACTGGTTTTCAATTTTAATTAAGATTAAAATTACACAGCTCTGGATGAAAATATCAGATTTGCCAACATCATTTTGTATTCTACGGTTTCTAATTAATAATTATTTTCATTCATTATTTAAAGTAATTTAAAAAAATTAAATCTATTAGATAACAAATTAATGTATCGTATACTGAGTCTTTTAGTGTTTAGGCTTCGATGGAGGCCAGTGTTAAGTTTTATTTTTTGAATAAAGTTATCTTTCCACTAGCTAATCAAAATTTACGACTAGAGACTAGACTTGAGGAGTAAAATCTTCCAAATATCAGACGGGCAACCGGTTGCCCATCGTCAGTCTCCCTTTGTTATACACCGAATTTAAATGGACTAGATCTTCAATGAAAATTACTTAATACGGATGAAGATTCTCCATCCGTAATAAATAAGCTAACAAAATGTAAGAACGAAATTCGAAACTTTGCCTTCTCATATCTCCCGGATTCCAACCCAGATCTTAGAGTTTCAACTGATACTGAGAAAACGAGATTTTCTCGTTCGACTGCCACCAATTTTATTCGCCGTCAGCGAGAAATCTGATTGGTCCGCTCATTTGAAGTCGCGCAGGCGCAAATACGGGTTTCAAAGTAATTAGATTTAAATGCTCAGCATTTAAATCTAATACTTTGGCGATGAACATTAAGATTTAAACGCCCAGCATTTAGTTCTAATTGCCCAGTATTTAAATTTAAATATATTTCGTGCATTTAAATCTAAATGCTGATCATTTAGATCTAGTGTATGTCCACTGACTGTTGATAAAAAATTAAACTATAGGTTGTAGGTCGACTTACATGACCAATAGAAAACACTTTTTCCTCTGGCGACAAGGACGATGTTGGATCCAGCAAAACAACCTGTCCACTTTTGTGACTAGTCTGTTTTTGCTTCCTGCTTTTCCTTGTACTCGTGTCCATCTCATTCTTGGTAACTGAAGGTTCGAGTTTCTTTGGTAAAGAAGCTTGATGTGTTTTGCTTTTGTTTCTCTTCATGTTGGCTTATTTAACAATAACAAGTTGGACAATAAAAGCCTCACGATTTTCACTAACAAGTATAGAATCCGATATAGCGCTAGAAGTAAATCTGGAGCTCGACAAAATGTATTTTCTTGTAAAAACTGTTTCTTATAATCAATACAAAATTACAAAAAGAAATACTAATTAGAAGACCAATAAAAACTTGAATATTCGTTTTTTCATTCTTTGGAAAGTCACGTTATAGCAAGTCAATTACGGTATATTTATACACTATCGATATAGCAATATTGTTGGGTCCATGCAAGGCAAATTGAAAATTAAAATCTGCAGTTCTGCAGTCGTAGTTAACGACGATAACTAATTACTATTACACAAGTCATGCCATGCCATGAAGTAATTAGGTAGTATATGCATTTGCTATAACGCTGTTCCAGTTCCAGTGCCGTTTCCAGTTTCCAGTTCCAGTTCCAGTCCAGTATCCAGTTTCGTCGAATTTTATTGGTTTAGTTTTGGCGCGCAGAAACAAGGATGAAAGTTGAAAGTACTGTTTACTGTTACTATGGTCCCTTCCCTTCACAAATTCACAATACTTCACATTTCACATTTTCCTCCTACAACTCCTACTTATCTACCGTTGGACGAAGAGGAATGTACCCCTAATCACAAATCGTATGTAATAATTCGTAATTATATGAATTAATTAATGGGCTTTTTTCTAACTTAAAACACAGTGGCCGTCTTTTATCAATTGATACTATTTGAAGAAAAGCATAAGGGCTAAAGCCATTGTCTCATGTCAGCCTTAACCTTAACCTAAGTTTAAGGCAGTTCGACTTTTTCGGCAAATCGATATGACACTTTATTATAAACTTTTTTTGTTTTTTCTTAATACCTTGCCCCTTGTAGACAGTATGTCCAAGCCGACAGGGCACTTCATACAGGGAATGTTTTAGTAGTACTTTATGCGTGTAAGCTTAACCTTCCCCCTATACGGCTGGACATGGCGCCCACCCGCGGCGAGGCTTTTCTCTCAGAATCCAGCCGTAATCTTTTCCCAAGAATTATAGAGTTCACTCACCTTTTGCCTTTCTAAATCCATCGACCACTCGCACTCGTTCTATCTCAAGATTTTAACGTTAAGAATTTTTCCTGCCTGGACAAGAATTACCATAACTCTATACACGGATCACGTGCTTCAATATATCACTGTATATATCAAGCACAGAATTTCAAGCAGTCAATAATTATGTATTTGCTGTAACTCGGTTTCAGTTCAAGCTTCTAATTCGAAAATAAAAACAATTCTCCTGCCACTCCTCAAAATTTCACTGGACTCGTCATAATTTTTCTACGCCATCCAAACGTTCCCATTTAAATTTTCATTTTACTCCCAAAAATATGTACCGTAAAATAATTAGAAAAATCCTTCTATTGTTTAAAACGGAAATTACAGTTTCAGAAAATCCTACTATCCATACAAATACCGACAGAATTTTATGTGAATTTGAGTCAATGTATTGTACTTCAAAATCCAAAACATAGAGAAGAGATTGCGCTACCAGGTCACCTTACGAACACCTGTAAAAAAAATTATTTGTGATGCAATAACAGTAACGATAATGATCGTTTATTCATATTTTTTACTTACCAAAATTTTCAGTTCGTGTCAGATTGCGATACGCTTTTTTGTGATGGAACACTTAAAACTAGATAATTGTTGTATACTCAACTGCCCATGCTTTGCGCAAGAGAAAATGGTACAACAAAAATGTACACGCTTAGAAAAATATAAGCGAATTAACCACATAAGTGTTAATTTGTAACTTAAGGTTTGTATTACTACAACATCGACACCAGAAGGTGCTACAGTGGTCAACACAAATCTTTTTTAGGGATTTACACTGTAATATGTTAGCCTGAGGTTACTAGTTTCGCTGTTGCATATTTAACCAAGAATATAGTTACGTGAATAACTAATTAAAACAATTATGCAAAAACTAAGACTCGAACCCGCGGCCTTCTCTATGGGTACCACTGACCTGAGACAATTACACTAATTTAGCATAATGTGCGATGGTATTATTTTTTTACACGATTTTTGGTCTACTGCAACATTATTTAGTGTGGGTATATTAACACACAGCGCAGCGGTGTTTCACGTAGCTAACATATTCTCTCACCTTCAAAAACTTCTAAACTAAATATGGTAATCGTGTTGAAATTAACACGCAGATCTGTTAGCTCGACCTAACTAGAAGCTAGTTAAAATCTCTCCCTACAGTGTACTATGTGTTCCTTATCTTCCAGGGTTTTAGTTGGTTCATTTAAATCTAGCTGTTATGGTAATGGTAATGCGTATTATTTGTTTTTTTTGTTGCACCACCTTGATCGTGAATGAACGGAAAGAAAAATGTATGGCTTGTATGATATAAATAAATCTGCAGAAAAATGAGCATAGTCTCACATAGTCCCCTATGTACAGTACAGTTGAGAGTTGAGTGAGCCTTAACGGAAACCCATAGGGCCTGACTCTAATTCAATATATGTAGAAACGGTGTCATTCTCAATTTTTGATAACTAACCCTGATTAAACTAATTACTACACTAAATCATTAAATAATTATGTAGTATTCCAGAGTGGCTTTGCGCTTGTTTGTACACATTTATTTGGATAGCTAAACTAATAGGAATACAAGTATATATGATTAATAATATGAGTTTTTAGTGTGAAACTTGCAATTGTGCACAAATATTTTTTCTAGTTTCTAATATGATTTATTATTGTAGTTGAATTTTCAGAAAATTTTGGTAACTAATTGTAAGTAGCTATTTAAATTCATATAGGCGTAACTGACAAAATGTATTAAACAATTAAATTAAAACATTTTTTTGTATTCACTTTTTTTTTAGTTTATTTTTTTAGCGACTATTTTTATCATTTATAAGCTCTTTTTCGGCGAAATATGTTAGGTATTTATGTAACTAAATTAGCAGCTCATTTACACACACACTATAGAAGTCTGCAATATACATCAGGTCCACGACTGTACATGTCATGTAGCGTATCGTACTGCAAACTGTAATACTGCACATTTGCAGTATGTGCGGCAATTGTCAAGTACATACGGTACTTTTAGCGTATACAATTATTTTTTAATATCAAATGCTGTGCGCTACATATAGCACATAGAAATTACTCATTTACTGTAATTGTAGCGTACCAGTATGTATCTCCATGTAACTGGGGAAATTTATATTTTAATTCTTTTCAAATTTTGGTCGGAGGGGATATTAGGTGGTCGGGGAAACTAAGTACACCATAAAAAAGAGCATCAAAAAATCTATGTTTTCACCGTGAGGATTTAAAATCTATTGTGAGGTTTTTTTAATATCGATTTTTAAAGAAATTACTATATTTAAATTTTTAATTACCCGTAGGGTTAGCCGATAATGCTTTATACCCAATTAATTATGCTAAAAACTGCTTATTAACATTTTTAAAAAATATTAAGGGAAGCTACAACTAAAAATCAATTAAGGCCCTGGTAATATAAACTTGACAACGCAAAAGTAGGTACTCCCTGAAATTTCAGATGACCGCATCAACTCTTACAAGGGAATGACGCGACATGACCGACCCAGAATTTAGAAAGTATTTCAAAAAATCAAGCTACTTTTAAATAGTAAAGATCCAATGTAACTCGTGTGCATTTTGCGTCGGTTGCCTAGAATAGCGCGGCAAAGTTTAAAAAAATTCAAATTTTAAAACCTGTAGCGTAGCTTCTACAGTTCTCAACTGATTTTAATGAAACTTGTTTTTTTTTATTCTGAGGCCTTTATCTAAAACTTCGTTTCAGGATATTGGAAAATTCAAAAATTTTACGTTTTTTGAAAAAAATCTAGGAAGCCCATTTTTTTGAAGCCCAGGTTTTTAATCCAATTTTTCGGAAAAAATAAAATTTTGATATTTTGACATAAGCTTTTGATATATTTCACCAATTTTAACGATTGATATAACATTTTAAATCTCTTGTAAAACAAAAAATATATAATTCCTGCAAAATCGAAACTTTTTTAAAACAAAAATGTTTATTTTAAAATTATTCAAAAACAGAAATACGTAGAGCTCTTCAATTAGTAATAGGATTCTACCGTTAATTACCAATCGAACAATGTATCACTTATATAGGCTTCTTGGCTTCTTATATAGGCTTCTCTAGGCTTTCTAGAGTTCCCTTCTCTAGAAAAAGTAGTCAGAAATAATAAAAATCAAATACAAAAGTAACGACTATAGTGAGTAGTAATGTAGCAATTAAAAAGCTGTCTTTCCCCGAAAATCAGTGAAAAATTCGCTGTGTGGTTATGACGTTAAAGCCATTACATTTACATTTTTTTTTACATTTTATATACATTTGAAGTGTAACCTTAGTTTAAACTTTTAGATTTGGCAGGAAATTCAAATTGTCTATTCTTATTGCCCCTATTCAGATTTTAGAATTTAAAATTCCTGCAGATTAATTAATTTAAACACCACTCATTTGACAAACTTTTTATTATTTAGCAAACCTAGTTTTGTAAATTAATAGGACGCAAGTTGCAGTACCTACGCTATATGTAGCGCAAAGCATTTAATAATTGTATACGCTAAAAGTACCGTATGTACTTGACAATTGCCGTACGTACTGCAAATGTGCAGTATTACAGTTTTTAGTACGATACGCTACATGTAGAGTCGTGGACCTGACTGACAGAAAACAAGACATTAGAAATGTGTACAAAACTGATAAAGGATTTAATTAGTGGACTTTATACATATCATAAAGTGAATAGAAAATAATGTAATATTGCATTCAATATTATATAACCTATATAACTTTAATTGGTTGACATAATATGTGTTGTAACCCAACTTAATCAAACAATATTGTCGTAATTACATATTCATTTGTGATTAACAAGAACCTATTTAAAGTCTTCCTCGTCGTCGTCACTTGAATCTTCGTGGGTTTGAATTGTTGCATTTGGAAACATCTCCCTGAAACTGTGAAGCAAGTTTTCATCAATGGAGGGAAACTGCAATGTGACATTCTTGACATTTGGAACTGGGACAGGGTCGTCATCCCCAAATATATTTTCGATGGGAATCTTTTTCATGGAGTACCTAGAGCCAATTTTAAGAGAGTTTAAATTAGGAAAAGTATCTTGAAGGCTCACCCCTTCAGGAAAAATATTTCGAGGAAGACCAGTACTATCGTTTTCATCGTATTGAAAAGTCACATGTTTAACATGGGGCATCTGTGGAATTTGGAAATTATCTAGAACAGCGTTCCAAACAAATTTTTTGCACGTGACTGAGACACACTGTAATATTGTACTCATTAGTTTGAGAAGTTGTTGGTGTAGGTATTGAAACTCCTCTTCGAATACCCCGCCCCCAAAGTCAAGTTCCTTAACCGCCCAATTATTTCCATGATTGTCGACCAATTTTTGGAGGGAATCAAGATTGTCACCATAGATACAAAGCACCAGCTTTTTGACAAGGTGAAGCCGATTTGTTGTAGGTTGATCGACGAGACAATGAAGATTCTCATTGTGTAGAATCACTTCAACTAAATTGGGTGCCGATTCCAAAATTTGACGAATAATTGTATCAGGGATAAAAATGGAGCTCTTGAATACTTTGAGATTTTTCAAAACCGGTTCGTTCGGTTTAGCAAAAGTTTGATCTTCAAAAGTCTTTCTCTGTCGAGATTCTTTTACAGGGAGATCTTCAATTTCCGATGGATCATAATTGGTCATCAAATTCACTATAAGCTCATTGAGTTTCAGGGCTCGGTTGGAAATAATGCTGTCCAAATCTTCTAGGGGTAAATTTCCGTGATTAAATCGTAATTTTCTAATGTGAGAACCTTGTGCAAGGAAAAAAGGCTCGAAATCAGATATTACTGACGCACACGAACGATTATAGATGGAAAATGAGTTACAAGGAAATTCCGTTGAATTGTTCATCAAATTCACTAGATTGTTAATGGGTCGTCCGTTGCTTGTAAACAAAAATGGTCGTGAGTCCATTGGGTGAGATTTTACCCCCCGATAAAATTCAATGTCTACTACATTCTGCAAGGCCTTCGAGGCAGAGTAAGCCCAGGGACGGGAGACTAAACGACAGTTTAGCAAAGTGTGACAGTCCAATTTCCTAAATATTGATTCCACAATCTGTCAAACAAACAAAAATTAGTACAATTTCATCAAAACACAATAATTGTAAGCTCACAGGCAAACCACATACTACATCGTTATGTTTCTTCGGGATCTAGAAAAACAGCCAGAAACGTTTCCTTGGACCTCAGTAAGAACAAATAACGCGGTAACTCGAGTGCATTTTGCGCGGTATTTCAGCAGCAGCCTGCCAAAATTCAAAAAAATTGAAATTTTTTAAGTTTGCTACGCTGTAACTCCTACAGTTCTTGTATGATTGCAATGAAACTTAAAGTTTTGTTATGTTTAGAGCTTTATCTACAAAAAGTATTTTTTAATTTTTAAATTTGATTTGTTTTTGGTTTTGAAAAATTAATAAAGTGTCAAGTTTACAAATTTCTAGAAATTAATTCTTAGATAAAATTATGAGAATCACAAAACTGTAAGTTTAATTGAAATCGGACAAAAACTGTAGAAGTTACAGCGCGGCAAAGTTTGAAAAAAATCAGTTTTTTAAAATTTTGGCGGACAGCTACTGAAGCATCGCGCTAATTGAGCTCGAGTTAACACAATTTTCGTTCCTACTGAGGTTTGAGGAAATTAACGCTTCGGGCTTCGGGCTAATATTTTC
Source organism: Dicyrtomina minuta (assembly GCA_949802685.1). Classification (NCBI taxonomy): domain Eukaryota; kingdom Metazoa; phylum Arthropoda; class Collembola; order Symphypleona; family Dicyrtomidae; genus Dicyrtomina; species Dicyrtomina minuta. The sequence continues at coordinate 159,071,331 of OX461808.1, read as the reverse complement.
CAGATCCTGAGGAAACATAGTAAGTGGTTTGCTTGTCAGCAGTTAATGTACCACAATAATAGTAAAATAAAATTTTTGAAACGAAAACATTTAGGCAGCTATTGAACTTGTATTTAATTTAAGAGCTTGTATTGCAAATTGACATTTGATTTTAACTATAGTTAAAAATTCGTCTTCGAATATATTTAATAGTATGTACCAAACTTAAAATGCTTTAATTAATTTTGGATGATGTTAGCGAAAACACAAAATGAAAAATTTACAAATTCATTATCTGCTAAATGATTAAAATATAATAATCCTAAAAGAGTATTAGAACACCAAATTTGGCACAATATAAAAACAGGAAAATGAAACGTTTTCCATTTCTTTTTACACATGCAACACGTATGTAGATAGAGCAATTTCTATGGTTCAAAAACGGGCAAATAGAATATTTTGCACGTTTCAAAGACATGTAAATAAACTATCTTCTACTTTTCAAAAACGTGTAAACCAGAATATTTTGCACTTTTCAAAAAAAATGTAAATAGAACAATTTTTGGACTTTTAAAAAACTCGTCAACTTTCTTTTTACACCTCTTTACAATAATTAAGCTTAGCGTCCCTGTGCCATATCTTAAATTTATTTCAGTTTACATTGGATCATTGGATGTAACTTCTTTTCATTCTTTCCTTATATTACATTATTAGGATAAAAAACTAAACTATAAGTCGACTTACATGACCAATAGAAAACACTTTTTCCTCTGGTGACAAAGACGATGTTGGATCCAGCAAAACAACCTGTCCACTTTTGTGACCAGTCTGTTTTTGCTTCCGACTTTTTCTTGTACTCGTATCCAGGTCTTCCAGGTCATTCTTGGCAACTGAAGGTTCGAATTTCTTCGGTAAAGAAGCTTCGTGTCTTTTACTTCTATTCATGTTGGCTTATTTATATTATTGGACAATAAAATAAGCCTCACGATTTTCACTAACAAGAACAGAATCCGATACAGCTAGAAGACCATATACATACGTATATGGACCACACGAAATGTATTTTCTTGTAAAATCTATTTCTTGCTAATCAATACTAAATTATGAATTACAAAAAGAAATTCAAATCAGAAGACAATTAAAAACTTGTATTCTTTTCTTCGTCAAAAGTCAAGTTATAGCAAGTCAATTACATTATATTTATATGCTATCTAAATAGGAATATTGTTGCGTCTATGCAAGGCAAATTGAAGATTCAAATCTGCAGTTCTGTAGTCGTGCATGGTTTAACTATTAATATTAGATAATGAATCGCCGTATATCGCCCTACTTTGAATTGGCACTTGGAATCTTCTACTTTCTGCTTACTAGTTAGTTCCTAAATCAAAAGAGAATGTCTCAAGATACGCATAGATTGAGTCAGTGCCATAGTGTCAACTTATCTGATCTAATCAAAAGTAGAGATGGAGTTACATACATTAATAATTAATGTAATTATTAAATTACACGTGTGGTACCTAACGATAACTAATTACATACACAAGTCATGCCATATGCCACGCAGTTGTATGTAATTAGATATTAGGTATGCATTTGCTATACCATACCGCTGTTCCAGTTTCCAGTTCCAGTCCAGTTTCCAGTGTCCAGTACAGTTTCGTCGAATTTTATTGGTTTAGTTTTGGCGCGCAGAAACAAGGATGAAAGTTAAAAGTACTGCGGACTTTCATTACGGTCGCGGTCTCATCAACATCATCTCATCACAACTTCAATACTTCTCCACAACCTCATTGGCAATTTGGCATTCACTTGACTTTTAAGTAGTGATAAATGCTTTCCAGTTCAAATTGAGCCAGTGGCGTCGGAACCGGGGGGGGGGGGGGCAGGGGGGGCAAAATCGTTTTGGGTAAAATGTAAAGATTTTAGTGAACAGATACCGATTGTAACTTGCAATTTTATTACAACTGACACACAACAAAATCATGAAGTTTGTAGGATAACAAGTGAACGACGCGACGTGATACATTTAGATTTTAAAGATAACTATTCCACAAATTGAGGCAATGTTTGAATTCCACAGGTTTACAGTAATTCGAGTGCATTTTGCCCTGTTTGGTCACTGTAACCCGCCGAAGTATTAATAAAATAAAATTTTATACCTTAGCCGCCCTGTAGCTTCTACGATTCGTATCGGATTTTGATAAAATAGTTTTTTTAATTCTTACCTAATTTTCTAAAACATTAGTTCAAAATTTTTGAAAATTCGAAAATTTAAAAAAAAAATCAAAAAACTATTCGTTTTAAGGCAGAATTTTTAAAACCAATTTTTTGAACCATTTTGAATAGAAGCATCAACCAGAAAGCAAGTTTTATTTTGTGTGAAAATTGTCTATGGTGTAATTTTTTTTTGGAGGGGAGGGGAGGTGGTGCTTTTATTATTATGGCCCCCCTGAAAAAAATTGGTTCCGACGCCACTGAATTGAGCTGAAATGCCTGAAACTAAACTGAAGAGAATGCAAATCCTCGTGTTCTCTTTTCTATCCTAATAACTATAATAGTAATCCCACATCCTTGTTTCATTGTTTCCAGCCTTAAAAACTAATCCACCAGTTAAACGGTGGTCGTTTAGTTTTTTTATAACGTTGAAATACGGCTCATTATAATAAAGCTTAAAAAAAGATTTGAAATCTGAGAAGTTAATAATTATTATAATTTGAAAACATTGAGAGTCTCCTAATTGTGGTCGTTATTATACTTTAAAAATGCAAAAACTTGTAATTGCATTGAGTTCCACAGTAAAAATCCGGCGCTTTCCACCGATTTTGTCAATCGGGGCCCTGAAGTAGATGCTGAGCTTATAGCGCACTTTAGCTTTAGTGAAAGAGTAGAACTCTATTGTGGCAAAGCTCAACTTACGATGACAGCGATAAACTTCCCCCACCCCTACCTCTAGTACTTAAATTTCTCATTTTATGTAATGTGTGGTCGTACCCGCAGTTTTATTATTTTGGCAGGTCGGACGGGAGGTGGAAAGAGTTTTGACTGTGACAAGTAGTCTGGGTGTAACTTAGAAGTCTTAGAATGCAATTTTTTGCACCTAGAATATAACCAAAAAGAATATTCAAAACACTTTCTTATCTGCATGCTATTGAGTTAGTGTTTTCGTGCTTAGGGATCGTCCGTAAGTGATAACTGCTTACGTAATTTTAAAAAAATGGCTGGATACAAGATTCTTAAGGAATGATAATTTGAGTGACATAATTTATATACTAACTATCTCCTATTTTGCTTATGAAACCATCCTAAAATACAAAATAAATACATTTGTAAATTATTTAGGAAATAAGATTGGAAATAAAAAGAGTAATACAAAATAAGTAAAATAATACAAAAGTGTCTAATACTCTTAATATATATATATATACATATGCAAAGTTTTTCTGTAGCCACTGTAAGTAACCATGTAATGGTCACACAAAGTTACAAGTTATAGCGTGAAATAGTGGTATCCCTTAATTTCACCACAAGCATTTAACTAATGCATTATATAACTTCGATTAGTAGGCGGCAGACGGTTTGAATTTATTATATAATATACCTATCACATAGTTACATGTGTGTAGTGTGTAATAATTTATTGTTGGTCCTGTGCAAGCTTTAAAATCTAAATCAAATATAAACCAGATACAAAATTAAAATTTCAAATTTCAAATTACAACTGATAACTGATAACGGATAATTATACTTATTTTTAAATTCAAACGAGACTAGCTCAACTTGTTTCGATCTCAGCCCTCAGCCCGGGAACCTTTAGTATTTCACACAGCACTACCAACAGTACTATTTTTGTATATTTTACTTTCTCTTTTATTCAGTCTGCCGTTGGCTGTCAGTTTGAGTTCAGTGGCCTTGCCTAAAAATAAAAATAGCATGTAAAGTACTGGGCACTTGTTGCAACTACAAGAAGGCTATACTGTGAATTGGATTTATCGTACTTTTACGTGTATTTTATTTCGTATTTAATTTCGTAGTCCTAACCTTACTTAACTGTAAAATTGAAGGTATAAAGTTCTTTGCCTGTTGACGAGTAAAAGTATTTACCTAGAACTAATACACAGAATACCCACAGAATAAAAATTCAAACAGTAGATTGTAAGTTTGTAAGTACTTTATGTGACGAATTCAGCAGCACTTTTATTGTTGGTTTTGGTTTAAGGTTAAATTATTAAACTAACTTGTAAATATTAGGAAATAATTATCATGCCTTACCTATACGACTACTACTACGTGCAAATATTAATAATTTGTTAAATTAATTAGGGCGATTACAAAATTTTTAGAATGTGCTAGATATTTTAGACACGTTGAATGTAGTAATACGCTATACGATATTAAACAAAATGGACGTTTTTTAAATAATCGCTCGTAGTGAATCTATTAGCATCACAATAAATAAAAAACTTATTATTGAAATTAAATAATAATAATTAATCTATTTAACTTTAAAGTTTTAATTGATTTGAAAAATATTCAATAATTTTTATGAAATAATTGTATTAGTCTGTTGTAGTTAAAAAAACAGTAATATACTGAATTATTAATTATTCTCTCATTTACATACACTTAAAAATATGGCGCATCGTAGGGGTTAGGATAATAATAATATTGTTTTATATTATAATAAAATAAATTTCTACTGTAATAAAAAGTCAGTTTTGAAATTTGATATGAAATACATTTCGACTATTCGTTTGTTAGGCAGTACGTGTTCTAAAATAGTTATGTTAAATGTGTGTATTTTTTGTTTTGTTTTTGTGTAATTTTAAATAGATTGGAGTACAAACATTTCAGCATCTAGAAATATGAGACCAAATTCCAAGCGTCCCAGGGTTTCCTATCCTGAGTCTGATACCGATGCAGAAGCAGATTCAAATGCAGAGTCAAATAGCACTGTCGACGCCTGTAAATCTGTTGCATCCACATTGAGGTCTTCCACACCGGCAGATGTTAATACATACCAACATGTATTCACAGATGACGTAAGTGGCGTTTATTACTTTTAATTATTTTGTTTATAAAATAAAAAACCATTTCAATAGATGCTCAGCATCTAAAAAAGAACCCTCTGAAGAAGCAAAACTGCCAAATGGCTCCATTTCGATTAATAAAAAGGATATAGTTGATGTAGAAATGTCAACAATCAAATAATTTGATTAAGAACTGATTCAACAATTAATTGAACTTGATGTGTTAAATATGCAGATCCTGCCAGTGATATTTGATAACCTTCAAATTCTCACCCCAACGGATCTGCTACACTTCCGACTTGTAAATCGATGCTGGCGGGATGCGGCCACTAGTGTCCTTCTTAAACGAAATGCTTGTGACATCGCTCTCAAAATCGGACAAGTCACATATAATTGTGTGGTTAACATTGAGACTCACGAACAACTCATGAACCTCCATGACGATGCTCATGAACATGCCCCTCCCGTCTTCAATTGTTGTAATGCCCGACCTCCCTATAGCATCCTTCCAGATCTTATCCGATTAATCTCTGCATCGCCTAAATTCCCTTCGAACAGCATTAAATTTCTTCCAGGATGTGAAAAAGCCCTCGCAAATCTGAGTTCATCCCCAGCCAAGGACAATTACCAGGAAGAGGAGGACGAAGTCATGCGATTATTTTCACTGTATGGGAAGAAAATTCAAAAACTCTCTTTCTTCAGTGAAATCTCTATAATAACTGTTCAAAATCTTCTTTTTGTTCACTTGCCGAATTTAACGTGTCTGGATCTGAGTAACTTTACAAGATTTGCTTTAACAACAGACGAACCCATTAACCCAAACCAAGATTTTGAATTCCCTTTTTCGTCACAAGATTCAAATTCCAACTTGAATCAAACAACACTAAAACTAAGAAGAATTTATTCAGAGACTAAACAGTTCCCAACCACTCCAAGTAAATTAAGGCTTCTCCAAAAAATCATAGGTCTCTCACCAAACCTCCAGGATATTCATGATGTGAGCGTGGCTGCACTCGCCATTATAATTAAATTAAAGAAGGCTCACCTTATCACAAGTTTACAATACAACCCCCCTAATTATATGCAACTTTTGAATTTACTCACGCAGTCTTGTAGTCTTCAAACAAGCTTTCCCTTCCACAAGTTGAATGAATTGACAGTTAAATTTAGTAACATTAGTAAATCTCCTGAATCATATCCTAGAGCGACTGCAATCCTCAATATGATTTTAAGAGGAAGAAAAGATACCTTCGAATATCTGGAAATACATGTCAACCCTAATAATTTCTTGGTCAATATTCAAATTCCACCAATGAGAAAACTCAAATGTTTGAAATTAGTGAAGGAAAATGCAAATTTCGAACTTGAGCTTGCTCGTCAAAATATCCCAGTTGACCAGCGCGTCTATGAAATGCACGTGTTTCAATTTGAAAACCAACAAGATCCCAGCAGAATGCTGCCAAATTATTTCCCACAACTGTCCAAAGTTGTGCTGGATGTGGATCCTGGCTCCGTGAACACGTACAACAGGCTTCTTGCATTCTTTGCCTTGGAACACCCTGGGATTGATGATGGAAGTATTGTCAGTGGAGACATAATTCCAAGTGTGACCACATTAGAGATGACCGCCTTTCCAGACGTTGACAACAAACTAGGAAAATTGTTTCCAAAGTTGCGCAATTTAAAGATAAAATGTGAGCAAGGTTCTAAGCTCTAAAACTGGGTGTGGAGAGAATTTCCAAAATTGGAAATATTTGAAATCGATAATTGTGTTCCGGTTGAGCGAAAAGGCATTGACGGCTTTTTTACCGGAATTTGTCAAAAGTTGTGCACCCATTTCGATCGGAATGACGAAGCTGCTGCAGAGCTGCTGAATTTAAGCCCACGACAGATTTATTTCCTTCGCACTCAGCCTTACATTGGAGATTGTGCAAGTAAGACAGTTAAGTTATTGTTATTATCGTTAAAAACTTTCAAAAATAAATAACGTTGAGGATAATGCTGAATATACTGTTTGAGAGCTTAAGAATATGATTTTTGTCCTAAAAAGATTTAAGGAAGTTCACTATGAAATTTGGAGGAAAACTCTGGAGCATTTCAAAAATGACGGGTCTCCATACATTTGCAGGAATTAGTCACCGAACAAAAATATGTTTTTCATTTGAGTCCGCTAATTTGAGTAAACAGGAAATGACAGGTAGGTGCACAGTTTTTTTTTAAATTGTATTTATGGTAATATTCCATTTTAATTAATATGTATTTATTTTAAAACGTTGAATTAAAAAATATCAAAAAAGTAATACAGTACTACAGTATGTAGTTAGTAAATAATGTACGCAAATCTTTCAATTGGTTTATTTTCAGAAATTCGAAAACACATAAGGCATGTTGCTCCCTACATTGGAATTCGACCATAGGAAATTTGTATTAAGTAGAGAGCAACTGATACTTTTGAACGCACTCGAAACATATTAAGTTAAAAGGCAGTAAACTTGATTTATGTAAATGCTCTGCATACATGAGTTATAATTCCATGTAAGTATTTAATGTCATCGTAATTATATTATTCAAAAATAAATATTTCATATGAAGCTTTTGTAAAGGCTTGGGTATGATTGAAACTACAGCTTTTGAATTTTTACACTTTTAAAATACATGACCAATTTCGATGTGTGATATACCATTTGAAAGGGGACTAGTGATTCGAAATAACGGAATGCCTTTCAGTTTCACGATAAACATATTGCACTTTTTTTAAAAAAGTCGTTACTTCTTTTGAAAATTTCGCATAAAATATCTTGTACATATAGGCCAGAAGCTTAAAACAAAATACCCATTTTCTTAGTTTTTTCAGAGCTTCGAAAATATACATCATATGTTAACATCAGTCAATTTTGACAAAAACTTATTTACGTTTTTGAATTAAATTTTTTGTATTTATGACTTCACATTTTAAAACAAAAATGTTTCACTGTAGAAAGTAGAATCTGTTGTAAAATCAAAACTTCCATTTCATACCTTATTTCTATTAATATTGATACATAATATAATTCTATACTATGTTATAATCGTCTTTTTTATGATTGATTATTAATTAATTAGGCAGGCTTTTTGTATTCGTGTACTTGAACAAGTTAAACGAAATCAAGTTGTTTGCAAGAAATTCCAGGAATAATAAATAAATATTGTCTTACAACTAACATAACGGTATAATTTATTTATTTATTTGATTTGACTGTGTGATACAATAATTTCAATACAACGTCGAACATTCGCTTATATGTGTATAACATAATATATCGTGTATAAATTATGTAGATAGGTAGGAATTAAATGCATAGTAATGGATCTGATTGTTATAAAGACGAAACCAAATAATGTGTACATAGTTTTAAGCTATGTTTTTGTTAAGGGATCGTCCATGAATGGTGACATCCGTAGGGTTATATTGCCTGTAGTCGGCTAATGATGACATTCCATATGTTATTATAGCCACGCATACAATAGTTAAGCTGATAATCAGGAAATAGGTTATATTGTAGCACTAAAATTAGAATTTTTGTATGACATTATTTACGGACGACCTCCTATTGCCTATTCGTAAACGAAACTCTTCTGCATTTTAATTGCATAATTTTTCTTTATGTAAAAGTTTCGACACTTCGTGAGTAAGTAGCATTTTATGCGCAAGTGAGCATACTTTCTATTCAACATACATAGTTTAAGGGTTTGGATTTTGAAATAAGCATTATATATTCCAGTTTTAAAAGCCAAGTGACGATTGTTTTTGTATCTAGTATCTACAAGTTAAGTACACTACTAGAAGGCGCAAACAAAACTGCATCATTAAAACATTGTATACGAATATCCTCTGTGAAGAACCAAAATGACACATATCCATTTTTATCTAAAAACAATATCCACTATCTACAAAAATATTCAAATATGTCTTGAGAACATTTTACATAGAACAATTTGCACTTTTCAAAAATATGTAAATACAACCTTTTACACTTTTCAAACACATGAAATTAAAACATTTTGGACCTTTTCAAAAGCATGGAATTAGAACATTTTGCAATTTTTCAGAAACATGGAATTAGAACATTTTGCACTTTTCAAAAATATGGAATTAAAACATTTTGCACCTTTTCAAAGACATGGAATTACAACATTTAAAAAATTGTAAAAACATGCAAATGGAACATTTCACGCTTTTCAAAACATCTTAATTAACATTTTACGCATGTTGCTCATTTTGTTTTAATGACATAGCTCATTTTGGTTCTAGCTTAAATTGGATATGGGTCATTTTGGTTCTTCACAGACGATATGCATACCTTTATTAGTTATAATTATTAGTATAATTACAGATTTTAAACTTCATGTTCTTACTAAAGAAGTATTAGTCATAAATTTCGTAGTCGCTCTATATGAATAAATAATTCCATAATTCCATCATAGCTGTTAGCTTTAAATAAAACGTGACTGCTTTGCAATTTTAATTCAACAATTTATATTCAATTTTAATATGCTTTGGGTCTTTGGTTGCCATTTGTATTATAGAACACACGTAAGCAAGCTAGAAATCTCAAACTTATTACAACATTTTTACCACGGTATCACTAGTATACACAAAATATTGTCTATAGAACAAAAGCATATGACAATTCTTTTTCATGGAGTTTCCTACTGTAACTCAAAAAGGAAAGTAGAGCGGATGCTTCTTGCGGTTTCGGTTTGCGGTATCATCTTCTTATCTACCACATTTCATCCGACACAATTTAACCGTGAAATTATTATAAAACGGCCTATTAAAAATTAGTTTCGTTTTCTTTATTTGTATCGATACTGTGGTCGTATTAGAATTTTATTATTTGATGTAATGCAATAAAGTTTCAGTTAGTAGAAATGCAGTCGACCCGAGTTCAGTCTGCAAGTCTAACTCCGACTCCGACGGTTGCCACACGAATTCTCAGATCTACACGAACCCTTCAAAGTAATTCATCTGCTGCAAAACCTTCTGTTATCAAAGCCAATGGAAGTGGAAGAATCAATGCCGTACAGAATAAAGTTGAGGGTGTAAAATCTAGTGAATCTAATCCTAAGCCTCATGGAAGGGAACCTGGGAGCAGGACCATGTCATCGTCCCATCCTATTCCTGTAAGTCATTCGCATTCGGGATTATGTACTTTTTTTTAGTTCTCACTTTCTATGTAGGTATATGCTATACATACAGTATTTATTCCTACACTTTTTACAACAGTATTTTTGTTTGGCAGGAAATATGCTCTGAAGATGCAGTTTCAGCCTCCGTCTCGGTCTCGGTTAATGACAATAATCTCAATAGTGGTAATATAAATGTGTACGAACAGACTAGTGAATTTAATGATCTTGAAGAAGTAATTAAAAAAAGAGTGCTCCAGCATTTGGCATCGATCAAGGAACGTCATGCGCAGGAAATTTCATCGCTCAAGAAAAAACAATGGGTATACATATATCGTCTGTGAAGAACCAAAGTGGCCCATATCCAATTTAAGCTACAATTAAATGAGCTACGCCATAAAAACAAAATTAGAAACAGGCGTAAAATGTTAATTTGGGGTTTTTGAAAAGCGTAAAATGTTCTATTTAGGTACTTGTTTTAAAAAAGTGTAAAATGTTGTATTTACATGCTTTTGAAAAGTGCAAAATGTTTTATTTACATGCTTTTAAAAACGTGCAAAATGTTCTATTTGCAAGTTTCTGAAAAGTGCAAAATATTATATTTATATACATGTTTCAATATTTTTGTGTAGATAGTGGATATTGGTTTTAGCTACAAATGGATATGGGTAATTTTGGTTCTTCACATACGATATGTCCAATTTTATAAAGTTTTCAAAATTGCTACACGTTTTAAAAAACTAAAAAGGTTAATAAAATTACCTAAACCAGGTTAATAAAATTATTTTACAATTATTTTTCAGTGCTACCATTGCGAGCGGGAAGCAATATTTCATTGCTGTTGGAATTCAGCGTACTGTTCAAAGGAGTGTCAGCACATTCACTGGAAGAAAGAACACAGACGTGTTTGCCGTCGTTAAATAGCTACCTACTAATTAATTAAATTAAAAACTAATACAGTCAAAGTCTTTTTTTCTATAGTTTGGTTTTAATCATGTAACATTATCGCACAGAACCAGCTGGCTCAGTAATTTCTTCTTGATCTGACTTGGCTTCGCAGTGCTGACTGCCAAATTGTCCTGAATATAAAATCTCCACAACTGATCTCTAGCTTGTTGGGGTGTGGAGTCAATTCCAACTCTCTTTGATTCTTCTATAGCAAAATTCCCCAGGTGAAATTTGATGTCGTCATGCTCTTCAAGCCATATCATATCACTAGTGCACAAGTCAAGTTTATCACAAGTAGACCGACAAATTTGGAAAGCAAGGCAGATCTTTCCTGGCCCATTTGCAAGCTCGTAGATTTTTAGGGGTTTCTTCATAGGGCTTTTCTTTTCGCCTTTATTGGAACTGCAATTAGCATTAGTACTGGTACTGGTATTGGAACTGTTAGAAGTATTGGTGTTGACTTTCTTGGCTCTTGGTTGATTGCGATTTTGATGCATAATACTGTAATCATCTAATGGCTCGATTCCTCGTAACAGAACAGCGGCTCCATTCTCTGCAGAAAATCAGAACATAATTTTAATATGTTTCCACGTTTTTGAAAATTGTAAGCTGTTTTATTTACATGGTTTTGAAATATGAAAAATGTAATATTTACACTAATTTGAAAAGTGCTGACTGTTTTATTTACATGGTTTTGAAATATGAAAAATGTAATATTTACACTAATTTGAAAAGTGCTGACTGTCTTATTTACATGTGTTTTAAATGTGCAAATTGTTTCATTTAACGTGTTTCTAAACTGTATAAAATGTTCTATTTGCATGCTTTCACAACTATGATACTGTGAATATTTTGTAGACAGTACATTTTATTTTTAGCTTGAAATGTATACGGCTCATTCTGATTCTTAACATCTGATATATTATTGAGCGATTTAAAAATATATTCAATAAGGAATCGCCCACAAATGACGTCATTGGCAGTGCTAATGGATCAACTAGGGCATTGATGATATCCCATGTTAAAGGTTACGCTGATAACATGGTCTCAAAAATTGTTATTTTTTGATGACGTCTTTGTCGACAATTCATTGGTCACTTTTAAATAGAATTATACGCAATAATTCACTACTAGCTGTAGAACGCCGTTTTAGCCAAATTACTAAAATTTTAGGGACCTTACCTTGGGAACTAATATTGAAGCAATGATACATTCCATATGTGAAATAAACATACGCTGTCCCAGGCTCCATGAACATAGCAGCATTTCTTTCAGTTTTCTTTCCACGGTAAGTATGTGATGCTGGGTCATGTTCCCCGAGGTATGCTTCAGTCTCGACAATTGTACCCCGAACAACTTCTCCACCGGGCAGTTTCCTCACCAACACTTTCCCCAAAAGGGCTTGGCTCAACTCTAGGCTCGGCTGATCGTAAAATTCTCGGTCTAACTTTTTAAAGTAAACGGATTTGGCAGTGAGAGTCGTTCCAGAATCAGAACAAGAAGAAGATGCGTTTCTCTTCATTTTGTAAATGCTCCGTTTTTGTACGATGTTTCCTTTGATTTGAGAGAGGCGAGGTAGTCCAGAGGTCTAAGGGCCGAGGCTCTCTTCCGATGGTCGTGGGTTCAATTCCCACTCGGGGGTCTACCGTGAGGTAGATTATCCTTAAACACCCGCCTCTCCTCGTGTGTGGTGACTACGACCTTTAAAGCTTACTTGGCTCTGTGTTAGTACGGGGTAAGCTTGCCACACCTGTCTGTTCCTGGAAATCAGCGATTACGCTGAGGAGCTTGACAATAAAGCCATTACATTTTTACATTTACATTTGATTTTTATAAATATAGCAATCATGAACTAATTGACGTCATTTAATTTGTAGTAGACTTGAGTTACTCTTACTCAAATACAATGTTTGATCAATGGGATATTTTCTTTGTACTCCAAATCTGTAATATAAAAAAAATATTTGTGGTTAAAAACGCGATGGCTCACAAATAATGCTTCCCAAATTATTATACTTTTATGGACCCACCTGCTGTACTTTAATAAGTCATGAATGTCATGATCAAGCCAGGACGTTGTGCCCGTCATTGTTACTTTAACTGACTATAGTCTAAATTCAACGATTTAACTAGTAAAATGAATAGTTTACCTATTTTTCTACGTACTGAATGTCAACTGCTCACTGCTAACAATGTTTATTCTGCTTACTGCTGGTAGCTTTGTTTGTGATTTAAAACTTCCAACTTTCACCAAAGTGTCCCAACACTTTAAATACTACAACTCGCAACTATCAACTATTTAGAAATCTATCAAACCAAAATCAAATTATCAACATTGGTTACTCGTCAATTTAGTTTTAATTCCTTAATGTACAGCATTAAAAATTAAGTTTTAATTTAGGCAGAAAAACAAAACTAATCATTAATCATAACTTTACTAATAATTCAATACTTCGCGCGGAAATAGCAAGGAAATAAAGCTGAATTTAGCACATGCTTTCAGTGTAGTATATAATTTTTGAATATTTTTACAATTTGAATTTACAACATTTATTTATAAATACTATAAATACGACAAATTAATTTCAACAACGCCATACTCCTATTGTTCTATTTTAATGCGATAATTTGATGAATTAAAAATATGTTTAAATATCCACTAACTATTGACCTTCCATACCGCCAGTAACATGTAAGACCACCTGATATTTTTGAAAATGGAAAAAAAAAACTTTATTTAGGTACATAATTCAGTTATTTTAACAATATTAGCAGTATAATTTTGGTCTATAACTATAAAAGGGGTACCTACCAGTTATTCAATAGAGCAATATAATTTGCTTGAACTTAAACGCATTAAATGTATTTTTTAAAATTTAATTATTACAATAATGACAATGACGAATTTGAATTACATACATTTAATTAAATGTGTAAAAGTGTCTACATAAAGTTACTATTTTAGTTAGTCTTTATTTAACTGTGGAATTGATACAATATAATAATGCCCTGGTTTCTAATTAAGGAATTTAGTTTAGCGGAATTTAGTTTAATACTATCTCTATAAATGTAATTTCCAACCAAGAATTAAAATTTAATTTATCAATTACCTATGCTCTAAACGTAAAACTAGATTGAAAATAATTTGTAAAACATCAAAGTAGAAAAAAGCGTAACGTTACAACTAATATGAATTTTATTTTTTTTTATTATTACGTCTTGCACGAGAACGTTTTGTTTTGCAGTGGAAGTTACTAATGTGACGGCGTAAATTTTTGATATATTTAAATAACTTGGAACAGTGAGGACATTCAAATGGGAAGGAATTTTCATTCAAGTGTGTTTTTAGATGCCCCGAATAGGTAGAACCTTTAAACAATTTTGAGCAAATTTCACATTTGTATCGTTTCAGAATTAGTTTATTAGTTTCCAATTCTGGCTTTTCATTCTTCGGGACGACTAAAGTTGAGGAACAGTTTTGAAAGAGTGACACTTTAGGAAGCTGATGTTGTTCATTGTAATGAATCGCAACCGCTGCAAGACTATCAGTCTCGAATAAACATTCGCTTGAACGGCAAATATAAACAACTGCATTCGAGTGTTTCTTATTTCCCAAGATTTTCTTCTTTCTTAAATGGACCGAGCGATGATGTTGCTTCAGCTGCTTTATATTTTTGAAAGCAATGAATTTAGTGCAGTACTCACATTTAACCGATTTTTCAGTTTGGTGAGTAACTAAATGAACGTTTAACTGGCTATTAGTAGCCCAGGATGTTTCACAATTCATTATAGGGCATTTAAATGGTTTCCATCCTCCGTGATTGTTTGCTATGTGAGCCCGTAGGGTAAAACCATTTGGAAAAGATTTGGGACACATTGAACATTTACATTTTTGTTCGTTAAGGTGTGTTCTTCCGTGAAGTCTTAAATAGTCGGGGCGGTAGAATGCTTTTTTGCAAATATTACAAACATATGGCTTTGTTTCTGAATGCATCATTTTATGCATTTTTAACAGATTATAGCCATAGAAGGTTTTGGAGCACTCCTTAAAATCGCATTTCCACCATGAATTCGGATGTATATCTTTTCGATGAGATTTGAAGTGTCCTTCAAGATCAAAGGTTTTTGAGCAATGTTGACATTTAAGTATTTCCAAGTCTTTTGTATTTGTTGTGGATGATTCCAGTTGAATAAGGTTATTAGCTTCAAAATTGCCTAATATTTCGCTTTCAGTGTTGATTTCGATTTTTTCAATTTTAATTTGCTTATTGACGTGGAAATCCGTGTGGATTTTAAAATTGCATTCAGAGTTGAAGAGTTCTTGGCATATGTAGCATTGTAAGTCTTGACTTGATTCAGAAATATGTTCATCAAAATCTGATTTATTCCCAAAGGAACTGGAGCACTTGTCACAGGAAAAGAATTGGTTGTTCGGGGTAGTGTCAACAACATTTTTTAATAGTTGATTATTGACACAACACTGCGTGCACATAAATTTTTTGCCAGCGATTTGCAGATGAGAGTTAACAAATGTTCTTGAAGGGTTAATTTTTTAACAATAATAGGTTTTCGGCACATGGTGCACTCGAATTTGGGTGGTTTTGCCACATATTTCTGCTTAACAATGTGGATCATCGCCATCGCTACTGCTGCCTATTAAAAGAACGGGAAAAAAATCTCAAAATTTGATTTACCAGTTTTTGGTTAGTTGCAACTAAAGTGTACTTAGGTAGTGCTATACTACACAGTCAACAGTATAGTTAATGTCAATGTTACGTGTTTAAAATAATTTTAACAGAATAAATGTAAAAAGATTTAGCTTACCAAACTTAACAGCTACTTAAACGTATGGCTTCAGCAGTTGGCAGTACTCGATCGCTTTTCGATCTGCTAATTTGCAGATTGCCGTTGCGCAGCCTTGCTTTTACTAGTAGCACGATAAGCTATGCAATTTAAATTCTGTTTATTAAATGTGAATTCTGTTCAATATGGACTTCTATTGAATTGTAAATTTTATTGGATTTAAATATTTAAATGTTTTGGATTTTGGATTTTAGAAGAATCTTTTTCCATCTTTCTGCTTCGACTGCTTCATTTCTGGCTTTGGCTTCTGCTTCTGCAACTTCTGCTGTAGTGTAAGTGTAGTTGACTGTAACAAAAACAAAATACACTGCTACTGCTTAGCTGATTCAACTATTTCCGCGCACAACAACTGAAAGACAAGGACTGACCGACTTACTGGAAAGTAGAAAGGGCAACTGGTCCACTGTACTGCTTCCTTCTTCTTCTAGGGAGAAGAAGGCATCTGACTTGATCTGACTGACTGAAGGATCTGCAGAATTTAACTAGTAAGACTAAAACACTGAAAGTGATGTGACACCTCCTTGACCTATTTACAAAAGTGCTATTGCCTGCCCCCATTTACAATTTTTTTAAAGGATAGTTCTATTTTCTATTACTAAATCCAGTGCGACATAGTACACTACAAAATCAAACTAACGATAACATAGTGATAGGGACTTTGACAGCTATATCTGTAATAGAGCAGTGCTGGTGATAGTGCATTTAATAGTGCCACTGTTAAGTGCCACGCCACAATAGTGCCTAATTTAAGACACTATTAATATCGCTATCGACTTTGTTCAATTTTTTGGCTGTAGGCTAGTTTTATTTTGAATGCTTAACAAAAAATAAAAGACGATATTTAAGAAATTGAGATATTATAATTTATAACGCATCAGTTTCGCATTCTTTAAAGTTTACAATATTAAGATTTAAATTGCATCAACGTCGCATTTGTTAAGTTGCAACATTTAAAATAATTATATCGCATATAGCACTGCTATGCGACCTGTAGGCGTTATCAACGTATGAGAATACTTCGGCTTGAAAAGCCCTTACATGATCAAGACAAAATTTCAGGGTTTTAGATGGAGTTTTCAAAATCAATACTTTTCAAGACTCATGATTTATTGGATAATTTTTGGAAAAACCGGATGCGAATTAAACAGTGCTAGTACTAGCGGTATGCAGTTACTAAATAATGGAGATCAACTTGAGTCGCTAACAAAGGCAGTGGCACTTTGCAAGAGCTGCTAAAATTTAATTTGCAGAAATAATTTAAATTGTCTGATAATATTGTGACTAGTGTCATTGAATACAAAATTTAATTTAAAAGTTTTTAGTGAAATTATTGATTTGAAAAACCACGTGCCATCGCTAATATTCTGAAAAAACTCAAAACTTTTTTGAGAAAGTTAAAATAAAGTTTTGAATTAAAAAGCAGTTGCTAACATAAAATTACATACGCAGCAAAATGTCATTTCAAGACGAGGAGTGGGATAGCGATATTTACAATCAAGAAATGCTGGAACAGAACTTTGATATAAATGCACACTTCTACGATTTAAGTTCAGATAAACAGAGTGTGCAGGAAGCCATAGAGGAAATTTAGGAAGGAGCTAAAGCAATACTCTGTCCTATTTTGAAGCAAATTACAGCTGTTGAAAATAAATTAAAACGTTTGAAAGCTGAAGCCATTTAGGTAGTCAATCCCCTAGTTTTTCAAGTTGAAAAATTGGAAAAAAGGCTAAAGAATTTGAAACTCAAGCAAAATCGGCAAAATAAACGAACAAAAAACATTAAACTAAAAATAATTCAATTTGAAAAAAATTATTTAAATCAACCAAACCACGCCAATCAACCAAAGCAGATGGTAAAATCAGATCAAACTTGCAAAAAATTCACACAAAGCCCAAATGATAAATACCATGCAAAATTCTATAAAAATGTCAGAAATGAAAATTCAAATACGTGTATTGTCGTTCATGGAATAAAAAAAGAACAAAATGAAAATGAAGTTGTACTTGCTACTAGTTTGCGTGATATAATGAATAAAATTGGAATTCCAAACTTTAAATACAAAGAGGCACACCAAATAGGAGCACAAAATTATGTAAGACACCGACCAATTCTTATTCAACTACTACATGACAATGACAAAACTGAAATCTGGAAATTAAAGCCAAAGTTAAATTGCAACTATAAAACACGGCATATTTTCATTTAAAAATTACGCACTGAGCTAGAAAATAAAATTCACTTTCGACTAGTGCAGCAAACAAAACAATTCAAAGAGCAAAACCCTGGAACTTAAACATTCATCGTGGGCAAACGACTCATCGTAACAAACAAATCACACAAATCAGAATACTATTGAGACAACAACCTACATATTACAAAAGAATTTAATACAATTTACGCACAATCTTCGTGGGACAGAGCATTTGGTTACGAACACTACACATAAGAAAACATCTTAGACACCCTGGCAAAAATCTCGTCAAGAATTAAAAATTGGAACTACTTACTTAGTCAGCAATGAAAATAAAAAGCACAATTAAGCAACGAAGTAATGGTACGTTTATACTTTGGCAAGAATCCCTAACACTGCACTTTATTTTTAATTTTATGGGCGAAAACTGCAACGGCATGACATAATATTTGCTACTCGTAATTTAAAATGAGCGTAAGTAATATAAACCTAACCATGTGTATTACATGAGATTTATGTGTAAACATAAATGAATAATAATAATAATCAGAGAAATTAGATTAATTCTATGGTAGATATAGTAAAATTGAAAATTGCAGGCATAATAATACGAAAGAACAATATACATAATATATTGATATACTAAAACTTCTGCGAATTATAAAACAAATGGTAGTATAATATTTAAATATACAATATCAGCGTATTGAAAGATGTATGTACTATTTACTAACTCTAATATAGTAAAATTATGCAACAGCAACTTTGGTATATAAACTCAAGTGGATCTCCCAATAATATTGTAATAACAAATGTAAACTTTAACATGAAATATAATTCAGAGCCATGGGATACGTCCCGCAGCGCTCTTATTTTGAAAAGTAAACTACTAAATAATGCACTACTAGGGACTAGCGGTCCCAAGGATCTGATCTGGTCCCAATTTCATGGTCTGGTCTATTCCGACTTAGTCAGTCAGACCATCCGAGTGGTCTGGTCTGGACCTGCAGACCAGACCAGACTATGCTAGACCATTTGGATTACATTGCTGAAAAAAAATACACATGTAATACATACGCAAACATAGCTTTAATTTAGAGTTTAAATTGATTTTGTAAATTTTTACATTCACAATAAACAAATAATCTAAAAAAATCAAGTTGTTTAAAGTTGGTATGTTGTATTTTGAATAAGTTGATTTTTTAGCAGTCAGACCACAAAATAGTTGTCTGGTCTGGTCCAAGAAATAGTGGTCTGGTCTGGTTCTTCACATGTGTGGCGACCAACATCATTATTGGCTTACATGGCTCTGCGTTAGTACGGGGTAAGCTAGTCGCACGGGGGTTCGTATTGAGCGAACTGATCAATTGATTAGAAACACCAAACCCTTTACAAATAAAGATATATTCACCTTTGACCTTTGGTTCGAAAAATTGTTGTCTGGTTCGACTTCAGGACCACTACTAGGAAATCCAGTTAGTGCTAGTGATATTGCAACTTATATTTTTGTAATAGGGCAGACACTCATTATAGGAATAGATCAATGGCATTGTAAAACAAAGGATGATGCTAGTTATGCTACGATAGGGTAGGGTAGAGGCTTGTAAATATGATCCCTTTTTGAAAAACTTTCCGTTTTGCTATCAGTAAAACTAAGTAGAAACAATTTTGATCGAAATGATGCTTTAAGTTGTATACACCTACAATTTTGAGTACTTCCTCTGAATTTCATTAAATTCTGCTGCTGTATCTTAAATTGACATGGGTTTCAACAATGCAGCCTTGACGGAGTTGGAAGTTTGTAAAGTCCGGTAATGGAGATACGCCTGCTTCTAATTGTGATCGACTAATGCAATACAAAAATTAATAATTAACGTTATTTTCGGTATTTAACAATTGTGATGTTCTGGTAATTTTAATCGTTGTATTTATTCAGCTATATGTACACTTAATGTTTTTGAGTTGACGGCCTAAAATTTAATACCTTATAATAGCTCCAAATCTCATGTAACAAGTTAAATTATGTTTATGAGAAGATAGCGATCAGAATTAAACTTAATTAAATGCGGCTGTCGTTCGTTAGAAGACGGTTTCACAGCATTTACATTTACTGGATTATCACTCTATCCTAGTGCCAAACTAAAACGACATCACTAAAAGATAGTTTGAATTCGGAACGAGTGATGTTTGATGTTAATAAATGAATTTGATGCAGTTTGTGCATTCAAAATGTGCCGAGCTCAACTTGCTTTTGTCCCATAGCCCGCGAAGCTTCAATAATAGTGAAGATTCAAAATAGTTCAATTTCAATTCAAAGTTTCAATGTTTAAGAACAAACTCGACGAATTTAAAGGATATAATTTTAAAAAATTTCCGTCTGACTCAAGCTTTTCAGAGCCTAGCTGGGCATTTGATTTGCACTCGCATTCCACTCGTACCAGTGCAGGTCAAATCTTGTGCACTCTAACTCCACTCGCTTGAAATCATCCAAAATATTTTGCACTCGAACTCCACTCAAGCTAATGACTCGTTATGAGTGCAATATTTTCTGCACTCCACTCTTTGAGTGCAACTCTTTTGAGACATTCACATACAAAAATACATCCTTGGTGTGGCGCGAAGTTTAAAAATCGCTGCACTCTGAGTGCAGCCAAGGTGCACTCCGCTCCGCTCCCTTGAGTGCAATTTAAATTCCTTGCACTCGCACTCCGCTCACAGAGTGGAGCGGAGCACAGTGCAGTTTTAGAGCGGAGTGCTGCACTCCACTCGCTGAGTGCGCCCAACTATGTTTCAGAGTGATAACAGTTTTCTTTACTGTAGTGACAACTGGGATAACAAAAGACTATGTCTTAAATCCTTTGGATTCTGCCCGGGATATTATTATTATTATTATTATATAAAGTTTTAAACTCAAGTTTGCATAAGGTTATTTGATGTTGAAAGCAAGTAAGTTTAATCTCAATCCCAACATCTAAAAATCCATCTAATTCTAAACCCACATTCAATTTAGCGTTGTTAAATTATATTTGAGGATTTTACTTTTACTAACAAAAAGGTGAATGCACAGCTCTGTTTTCTTTTTTTCAATAAATTTGGTACTTCACACCTAAGTATATAAACTTACATTTATGTACGTGTAAGCGTCATCCATACACCTATTTCGTATAATTACACTTTATATTTATTTACTATTATCTACCTACTCCCCACAAAAGTATATAATTGTGATCACTGACAAACTAGTGACTGCTAAAAATGAGATATCTCGGTTTGTATATAAAGAAAGAGTTGAAAGGTAATGATACAAGCCGCTCAGCTGCTCTACTGGACGTCCGTTATGAAAAAAAATAAACAGGGCCCTTTATTTATTTAAAAAAAAAGAAACCGATTTATTACCAGTACTTCAAGCAAGTTACTTCTCTACATATCTACCTATTTAATAATTACCTTATTTTTTTGCTTTACTTTCTAGTTGTGTAGCAATGGCCGACATTGAGAAGCCTGGGTCTTCATCGAAGAAATTTCATTGCTCATTTTGTTCAAAATCCTTTACTACTGCCATTTGGGTTGAACAACATATTCTGAGAAAACACGTCGGTGACAAGGATTACAAGTGTGTGAAATGTTTAGAAACCAAACAAATTGTAAAATTCTTTGCAACTCAAGAAATTCTCATCGAGCACATTAAACGATCTCACGGCCCTCCTCGATTTAAATGTCAAGTCTGTTTCAAAACCTTCACTGATTCATCAAATTTTACACGCCATAAACGGAGGCACTCGCAAAATCAAAAAACTAAAAAGCAAAAATGTTCACTTTGTTCAAAGAAATTGATATCGAAATTTCACCTTCGAAGTCATATGTTCTGCGCCCACAAACAGAAATATGAGGGTGTCAAGTATGTACAATGCGAACTCTGCTCCCAAGAATTTGACAACAGGTTAACATTAGAAAGTCACATTGTGGATAAACACGTCGTGGATAAAGAATTCCCCTGTCCTATCTGCTCCAAAAAATTCATTGACCAGAACGCTGTCGAGAAACACATCAGAGTTTTGCATGAGAAACGAATTAAACATGTCTGCCATATCTGTTCTAAAGAATTTGCATACTTGAAGGATTTAGTTGATCACGTTAAATTGAAACACAGGATTGGTTTCCACTGCCCCAAGTGCTCCAAATTCTTTAAAGACAAATCTGAATTTGACCAACATTTAAATTTAGGTAAGGAAACATCTTTGAATTTAAAATGTAGAATCTGCACAGACCGAAGTTTTGATTCCCAGTGTCTTCTAAACATTCATACAAATAGTTGGCATTCAAATTCTAATAAGGAAATTAACACTCGAGATGACGCTGCTTCAATCCAACAGCAACAACCACAACAACAACTTCCAAAAATAAAAAATAAATTCCAACAAAAAGCAGATAGTAAGGAGCCAGAACTTAAAGTAACAAGAACTCAAGAACAACAAGTCGTCAAATCCAAATATAAATGTGACGTATGTTCCAAAACATTCGATCGTGAAGCATATTGTAAATCTCATCGAAGGTTAGTCCATCCAAACGCTGCGTGGAAGTGCATTTTTGAAGGATGCTCCAAAACTTTTAAGAAGCACCATCTAAGGGCAACTCACGTAGCTAATAATCACGAGGGACAGAAACCATTTAAATGTCCTGTCAGCAAGTGTCAGGCCACATGGAATAGTAAGAGTGCCCTAGATCAACATGTACTTTCTCATGACCGTGGAAGTATTAAACTGAGTGACGGAAAGAAGGAAAGACCATTTAAGTGGGAGATATGTACAACGTTCAGGGCTTTTAAAACTCTCTACATCCTTAAGAGACATCAGCGAAGAGTACACTCACTGTATAAGGCAGATAGACCCTCCGATGCAGTTGTATACCTTTGCAGTTCAGACGAATGCTCATTTGAGACTGTGAGTCATAAACAGGTTGCAATTCATTACAATCAACAACACGGACTTCCGAAAATTGTACTCTTGCAAAACTGTTTGTCACCCTCACGAGGACGTTTAGATCGATCAAAGGAAAAACCAAGGAAATTTGAAACTAGCAGATTAATTCTAAAGCGATACAAATGTCAAGTTTGCTCGAAATATATTAAATTAGCATCTTCCTTTGGACACCATCGAGATGCTCATTTGAATAAATCCCGATTTCAATGCACGCTCTGTCCAAAGTCATTTTTGCATGATAGAACTTTATACCATCATATTCAAGAAATGCACAGTACAGCAAGCAATACTGATACTGGATACTGATAATTGATTAAACAGTGTAATGTAATGTATTTTTGTAATTTTTAATTAGAGTTGTAGCCGTTGTATGTAATAATTTTAATAATTACCTTGCAGGTATTCAATTTAATTAGCAATACTAAAAAATGTTTTACTGGTATATATATACAACTTTTAGTATAATTATGATTGATGACGTTATTTATGGACGATCTCTCATTTATGTAGTCTAGTTTAGTGTAAGTTAAAAAAAAATGTAAAATAAAGAATTGAAATACGTCATAATGGGCTAGTTTACTTTTATGCGTACAATATACTTTGCAAACAATGGTATAAGAAGCATTTAATCTAATTTAAGCTAAACATGAATATGGCTCATTTTGGTTCTTCTTTAATACTTCAGTTTTGTTTGCGCCTTCTAGTATAAGTAATGTAACTTGTAGCTACGAAAACAATCGACACTTGGCTTTTAAACTGAAATATATAATGCTGATTTCAAAATCCAAATCCTTGCACTATGTATATATTATGCTGAATAGAAAGTATCTTTACTTACGCATAAAAAACTTTAATTACCCCCTAAGTTTTTAAACTTTTACATAAAGAACTTATGCAATTATATTGCAGAAGAGATTCGTTTACCAATTGAAGCCATTGGAGGTCGTCCGTAAATAATGTCAAAGAAAAATTCTATTTTTAGTACTTTATGGCCTATTTCCTGATTATTAGCTTAACCATTGTATAAATGGTTGTATTGTATTAACATATGCATGTCATAAATAGCTGAATATACGCAATAACCCTACGGAGATGTCATCATTGATGAAAGATCCCTAATGAAAAACGTGGCTTAAAACTATGTGCACATTATTTGGTTTCGTCTTTATAACAATGAGACCCATTACTATGCATTTCATACACGCTATATTATGTTGATTAGGTTAACAACTCGCGACTCGCGACAATACTCACGACAATTTGTTCACAACTCGTAGTTATCGTTAGTCGTAAGACAATATTAATTTATTATTCCTAGAATTCCTTGTAAACAAAATGATTTCATTTAACTTGTTTAGGTACACGAATACAAAAAGGCTGCCTAATTAAGCATTAATCAATCATACAAAATACGATTATAACATAGCATAGGATTGTATTATGTATGTTTAATAATAAAAACAAGGATTAAAAGGGAAATGTTGATAAATCTACAACAGCTGATATAGTAAAACAGTTTTGTTTTAAAATGTGAAGTCATAAATAAAAAATGTAATTCAAAAACGTAAATACGTTTTTGTCAAAATTGACTAATGTTAACTCATAATATATCATTTTTAAGCTCTTAAAAAACTAACTAGTAAGAAAATGGGCATTTTGTTTTAAGGTTCTGACATATACAAGATAATTTATGTGAAATTTTCAAAAAAAAGTAACGGGGTTGTAAAACAAAAAGTAGAATATGTTTATCGATAAACTGAAAGGCATTCCGTTATTTGTATGTATGTATGTATGTATGTATGTATGTTGATTTATTGCATATACGGGCCTAAGCCCACACACAAATCTGATTAATATTTTGGTTACATTAGTTTTGTTTAAGCAAAGTAATTGTTAGACCATCGTAGCGCATATAATATTTGTTCTTAAGATTTAACATGTTTGATGTAATACATTAGTTAACAATAATTAGTGATTAGTAATTGAAACCCTCATAGATATAATGCCAGACAGGGACCTCTCCGAGACCTTATTTCGGTAAATTTGGAAGCGGTCCTGGCTGCCAGTTACTGAAGTCGGAATTCAGCCTACTGGTATTATATTTTCTAAGAATGTTTGATCACAATGTCTTGTAACAATATTACCGTAATTTTATTTTGATTCACTAACCTAATATTACCTTCCGTATTTAACAATTTATTTCTACTTTAATACTAATGATTAGCAGTTGTATCTTCTAGTTTATTTTTTATTAATTGAACACAGTTTGCATAAAGCTGTACTTTAGAATTAAACACTAACAATTCCCTCCAAGATCAAATTTTCACAGTTTGTTGCACTCTTTTTAACTCATGATCTTGGTTGAGAAGCTAGCTTTATTTGAACATGCTATAGAAAACTATTTAGCGTATTTTTCAATAATATTGTGTCCTTGTAGGTGTCAACTCTAATAGCTCCGACAACAGCTCATTTATCACTCGCAGGTTAAAGTACAGTTACTAATTTTAATAAATTATATTAGTTTATTTACCATAGACGCATTTGACAATTTGATTCTAGTTTTAACTAGTTAGATTATATCGTTTAGATTATAAGATCATTTCAGCGGTGCACCTTGGTCAGAGTTATTCCGTCACTAGTGTATCTGATGCCATCAGCTTCAAAAGAGTAACTTCCAACGTATTTAACAGTTTTGATTGAAGGGTCCCGTTTCTTTATCCAGTATTGATTTGTTAGGTGCATGTAGATTTCTTGTTCTTTTTTACTTCGGCACTGTTGGATGTAGACTTGCGGTAAAGACTCCTTCAATCGAGACTTCTTTTGTAGCACCAAACCCACCTCATCCTCGTCAGCTAGCTGGACAAAAAGAAGCGGAGGTTTGCCTTCAGTTTTGTTGCAGATTCGTTTTGCTTTCACAATATGTGTGTAATTAAGATTAAGGGTGTCTTGAATTACTGATTTGGCATCCTCGACTGGTGAGTAACTAACGGGTAGGCCTGTGATTAAAATTTCTTTACTTCTGTTTGGTCTCTCAGGTTCATTCACTTTTGACTCAACACTTTGAAGTCGTTTTTCTAACTCACTAAATTTTGCTTTTATAATATTGTTTTCAATTTCTAGTCTTTTAGTAGCTTTATTCATCCTAGTTTCTAGTGATTTCCATTTTGATTCCATTTTAGTTTCCAAAGTTACTAGTCCTGAATATATTTCTTTCTTGAAGTCTTCAATCAAAGTTACATTGTTAGCGGTGATTTGTGTTGTTAGTTGTTGGCTGAGTTGTAATAGTTGCTGAGATAGTTGCTGAGAGAAGTAAGCGGCTAGCTGCTCTTGTCCCCTTGGTACTGGGATTTTCTTTTTGTTTGGCATGATTTATATCTGTTTGATGATCTTATATTCCTGATTTTTCTCTCGATCCTACCAAAATATACGTGTTGCTAGTATCTTAACACTTTATACAAGAAAATATGATATTTGTGGGCCGTCGGCCTACGTATAAATGAGAAGGAACTTAGCTTTTTGTTTTAAAGTTGATTCTTGCTTTTTTGAGTTTATTTCTTTTCGTCCTAATTTTCTATGTATGTACTTCAATGAGTTCCCTTCGTCTGTTCAGCTTGCGGCGTGGTAGGATTTTGAGAATTCGTGAAAAACTAACTAGTTAAATTAAATTGATAAATTTTCGATCGAATTACACTTACTGTCGTACTTTAGTATTTGATTACGAGTTAAAAGTAGACAAAAACTGTTATTTAACTGTTCAAAATTTGAAAAGTAAAATAAAATTTATGAAATACTTTGGGACTACTTAGAATTTAGATGTTGGCGGCTTGCGTGCTCGATGGTCTCTGGCATTCCGTTATTTCAAATGCACTAGTCACGACCTTTCAAATGGTATATAACACATCCAAATTGGTCATGTATTTTAAAAGTGTGAAAATTCAAAAGTAGTAGTTTCAATCACACCCAAGCCTTTACAAAAGCTTCATATTAAAACTATATTTTTAAATAATATGATTACAATGACATTAAATACATACATGTAATTATAATTATTAAATTAATGGATGCAGATCAATTACATGCATAAATCAAGTTTACGGCCTTAATCTGATATATTTCGAGTGATTCAAAGTTCAATTCAAAAGTATCAGTTGCTCTCTAATACAAATTTTCTATGGTCGAATTCCAATGTAGGGAGCAACATGCTGCAAGTGTTTTCGAATTTCTGAAAATATACCAATTAAAAGAATTGTATGTACAACATTTACTATTGCCCATATGGTAATTTAATTATTCAGCTTTTTAAAATGAAAACCAAACACAAATGTTAATTAGCCTAGTTTACATATATTTCAAGGTGAATTATTGCACTTGCAAAAATATTTTTCCTAATCCTAATAAAATCAGATATTACTAAAAATGAAATTAGAGAATGTTAATGTGTACCTTTCATTTCCTGTTCACTCAAATCAGCGGACTCAAATGAAAAAAATATTTTTGTTTGGTGAATAATTCCTTCAAATGCATGGAGACCCGTCATTTTCGAAATATTCCAGAGTTTTCCTCCAAATTTCATAGTGAATTCCTTTAAATCTTTTTAGAAGAAAAGCATATTTTTAATCTCTCGTACCGTATTTCCCGAAATAGTACACGGGTCTGAAATAGTACACGGGCCTGTATTACTACACGGGTCTGGCAGGACAGATTTTGAATAGTACACGGGTCTGTAATAGTACACGGGTCTATAATTGTACACGGGTCTGTAATTGTATACTAACCTATGATCTTACACGGTACCAGGCTTATACATGGGTTATTTAGCTGTTAATAAGGTTCTCCACTTGACGGTTCTTCTCTACATTATATTATTTGAGCCACAAGTAAAATATAATTCAGCCTAACCTTTACGCTTTCGTCATTCAACTAAATTTTAATTATTGTCACCGAAATGAACCGACGGCTTTTCTAGTGACTTAAGTAATTTAACAATTCCTATTGAGTTAGATTTAATATTTTGCTAGAATTTTTATGAAGTTATAATAATGGTCATGGCCATTACACAGCCAAGGTTGTTTGCATTTTCTTTTTTGATAACTGTGTTTGTGTTAATTTTAATTAAATAAGTACGTCCTAGGCAAAAGATAAAGTTTAATTTGAAGTTTAGTTCGAATGAGTTTTAAATAGTAGGTAATTCTAATTGGATTCATTTTGCCAAGAACAGTTGATTTACAGCATTACATTAAATTGTCATATCTGCTAATTTGTAGGTTCACGTTTTTTTGCATACACACCATAATAATTTGATTCTTCAATAACGTTAAGTTAAAATTACATTTAGAACACGGGCCTGTAATAGTACACGGGCCTGTTTTAGAACACGGGTCTGGGAGGTCGGAATTTGAATAGAACACCCCGTGTACTATTTCAGGAAATATGGTACGTTACATTCAGCATTACCCTCAACGATATTTTTTTTTCAAATTTTTTAACGATAATAAATTAACTGTCTTACTTGCACAATCTCCAATGTAAGGCTGAGTGCGAAGGAAATGTATTTGTCGCAGGCTAAACTCCAGATCTGCAACAGCTTTGTCATTCCGATCAAACTGGGTGCATAACTTTTGACAAATCCCGGTAAAAAAGCCATCAATGCCTTTTCGCTCACTGGGAACCAAATTATCAA
Source organism: Dicyrtomina minuta (assembly GCA_949802685.1). NCBI lineage: Eukaryota > Metazoa > Arthropoda > Collembola > Symphypleona > Dicyrtomidae > Dicyrtomina > Dicyrtomina minuta. The sequence goes on along the minus strand of OX461808.1, from coordinate 159,042,498 downwards.
TTTCAAATATTTCCAATTTTGGAAAGGCTCTCCACACCCAGTTGTAGAGCTTAGATTGAGGCGCACATTTTATCCTTAAACTGTGCAAATTTGGAAACAATTTTCCTAGTTTGTTGTCAACGTCTGGAAAGGCGGTCATCTCTAAAGTACTCACACTTGGCATGATGTCTCCACTGACAATACTCCCATCATCAATCCGATGGTGTTCCAAGGCAAAGAATGCAAGAATTCTATTGTACGTGTTCACGGAACGAGGATCAGCATCCAGCACAACTTTGGACAGTTGTGGGAAATAATCTGGCGGGATTCTGTCCGGATCTTGTTGGTTTTCAAATTGAAACACGTGCATGTCATAGACGCGCTGGTCAACTGGGATATTTTGACGAGCAAGGACAAGTTTAAAAGGTGCTTTTTCTTCCACCAATTTCAAACATTTAAGTTTTCCCATCAGCGGAATTTGAATATCGACAGGAAACATTGTAGGGTTCACGTGTAGTTCCAGATATTCCAAGGTATCCTTGCTTCCTCTTAAAATCATATTGAGGATTGCAGTCGCTCTAGGATATGACTCAAGAGATTCATTGATGTTACTGAATTTAACTGTCAATTCATTTAGCTTGTGGAGGGGAAAGCTTGTTTGAAGACTAAAATGCTGCGTGAGTAAATTCAATAGGTTCGTATGATTAGGAGGGTTGTATTGTAAACTTGTGATAAGGTGATCCTTTTTTATTCGTATCAAAATGCCGAGTGCAGCCACGCTCACATCATGAATAGCCAGGAGGTTCGGTGAGAGACCAATGATTTTTGTGAGAAGTTTGACCTTACTGGAAGTAGGTGGGAACTGTTCAATCCCTGAATAAATTCTTTTTAGTTTGAGACTTTGAAAAAAGTTGGAATTTGAATCTTGGGACGGCAGAGGGAATTGAAAAACTTCGTTTGGGTTAATGGGTTCGTCTGTTGGTGAAGCAAATCTTGTAAAGTTACTCAGATCCAGACGGGTTAAATTGGGCAAGTGAACAAAAAGAAGATTTTGAACAGTTAATAACGAGATTTCGCTAGAAAAGGACAGTTTTTGAATTTTCTTCCCATACAGTGAAAATAATCTCATGACCTCGTCCTCCTCCTTCTCGTAATTGTCCTTGGCTGGGGATGAACTCAGATTTGCGAGGGCTTTTTCACAACCTGGAAGAAATTTAATGCTGTTCGATGGGAATTTCGGCGATGTAGAGATTAGTCGGATAAGATCGGGAAGGAGGCTATAAGGTGGTCGAGCATTACAGCATCTGAAGACGGGAGGGGCATGATCATGATCATCTTCATGGAGGTCTAAGTCCATGAGTTGATTGTGGGACTCAACATTCACTACACAATTGTATGTGACCTGTCCGATTTTGAGAGCGATGTCACAAGCATTTCGCTTAAGAAGGACACAAGTGGCCGCATCCCGCCAGCATCGATTCACAAGCCGAAAGTGAAGCAGATTCGTTGGTGTGAGAATTTGAATATTTTGCACTTTTGAAAAAGCGGGAAATTAAATATTTTGAACTTTTGAAAAAGACTGAAATTTAACATTTTGCACTTTTGAAAAAGCGGGAAATTGAATATTTTGCGCTTTTGAAAAAGACTGAAATTTAACATTTTGCACTTTTGAAAAAGCGGGAAATTAAATATTTTGAACTTTTCAAAAACACTGAAATTGAACATTTTGCACTTTTGAAAAAGCGGGAAATTAAATATTTTGAACTTTTCAAAAACACTGAAATTGAACATTTTGCACTTTTAAAAAGCGGGAAATTGAATATTTTGCGCTTTTGAAAAAGATTGAAATTGAATATTTTGCACTTTTCAGAAACATGAAAATGGAATATTGTACATACACATTTTTCAAACACGGAAATAAAACATGTCACATTTTTCTGAAAACGTGTAAATTTTATTTGAACCAATTTCCAAAACCATGTAAGTAAATGGAGTATTTTGCAGATTGAAAACAAAACTTGCAAATCGCATAGGGAGCACTTTGAGAATACTCGTCATTCTGCATTGAGTCTCCTGTGGAATTAGAGAATTTCGGATTTAGCGGGAAATTCAAAAACTCGGATTTTTTTAAAAATTACAGAGCAGCTTTCACTCGCTGCTTTCACTCGCATTTTGCTCCTAACAGACGCTTTCACAATGCTCAGGGATCGTCCACAAATGGCGTCATTCAAAAATCTATCATTTCTATGAGCAATTTTCAAAAACAGGACTGAGATAAATCGCAATTTTCAAAAAGCATGCAAAGCGCAGAGTTGTACTTGTAAAAACACTTGACTAACATTGCACAGTGAGCGTCCGCTCAAATTATCAGAGTGGACGATATTTTGGACTTTCCAAAAAACAGGAAAATTGAATATTTTGCACCTTTCAAAAAGAGAGAAATTGAATATTTTGTACTTTTGAAAAACATGAAAATAGAAAATTGAGTCATATTCAGAACTATGCAAATTGAATGTGTTGAAAATGACGGAAATTAAATATTTTGCAATTTTTAAAATATTGAAAATGGAATATTTCCCGCTTTTTAAAAAGTTGCAAATGGAATATTTCTCACATTTCAAAAGCTCGAAAATCCCACATTTTGCTCTTTGCGAAAACTGGTATTTACATTTTGCAATGATTGTCCGGTGGAAATATCCAATTTAAAGTTTGGCGGGAAATTCAAAAAATCTAAATAATTTGTAGAAATTGATGACGAATAAAAATCATGTAGAACGGAGCTTTTCAGTTGTTTCTGCTCCCAACAGATGCTTCCAAATTGATAACTAAAAAAATTCAAAATTTCCAGTTTTAGATTTGCCGGAAAATTCAAAATGACTCATTTTACATTTTTACGTGGGCGCACTTCAAGAGTGCGATGCAGCACTGAGCTCTAAAACTGCACTCGGCTCCACTCCACTCACTCAGCGGAGTGCGAGTGCTAGGAATTTAGATTTGGCGGGAAATTGTGAAAATATGCAAGTGTAAGGGATCGTCCGTAAATGACGTGACGGGTGGGGAACTGGAAGGAGTAAACTCGTATATTCAATACAGTCATTTTTTGCGCAATAGTTATTATGCTGGTGACAGGAGGGTCCTGGAAATCCGGACATGCTCATGACATAATTTATGGACGACCCCTTTAGCAACTATTATTAAAAATAATCCGCAAGTAAATAAATGTCGTGATTGAAGAATAGAAATAAGCGGAATGGATTTTGAGCGAAAAATAAAATGCACTGTTTATCCAAATATTATCATCTCGTTATGTCAAATAGACTAATTTACAGTTTGAGAAAACATGGAAATGTAACATTTTGCACTTTTGAAACACCAACCGAATGAAGATTTGGTGTAAATGAATCATTTTGCAGTTTTTGTTTGGGTGTAAATGGAATATTTTGCTTCTTGTAAATAAATGAGAGTGATGAGTACGTTTGGCCTAGAAAAGGATTTTTTATTTGTGACAATGATGTAGAATTGCAGATAAAACATTTTACAGTTTTCAAAATTATGGAATTAGAACATTTTACAGTTTTCAAAATCATGGAATTAGAACATTTTACAGTTTTCAAAATCATGGAAATAGAACATTTAACCACACTTCCCAATTCCCAATCAAGTAAATAAAATATTGACCACTTTTCTAAAATATGGAAATGCAACATTTTTCTGAACCAAACAAAACTTTCAATTCGATCAAAATCCTAATTTTCACATCCAAACTATTACCTCCCTAAAACCAATTCCTTCCTCCGCTCCTCAAAATCCACTCCCAATCCTTAAATTCAAAATTTTACCCACCCGTACCGCCCCCAAAAAAACCAGGGTGTCAGCCCTGGTTTTTACCCACCACTCCCGTTTCTTACTGTAGTAGGGTCGAGCTTCCACAAATTTCATACCGTTACTTCCGCCCATTTTCACAACCGTCCACCACCCCCACCCTCCTACAATCACTCCTAAGTACCCCCCAATCTAAACAACCACAACAACCCCTTCATTTTCAACCTCATTTTTTTTCACCCACCCTCAACCCCCGCTCCGCTAAAATCAATCCAAAAACATAAAAACTGTTTGTCCACCAAAATCCACACCACTCAAACACACGCGCCCCAAACGATTTCAAAGAGCGTCTCCTCCATCAAGCCTCAACTTGCCCCTTTTCCAATCCAAACATTTCAAATCCAAATGTCAATCACACACACGCGCCAAATTCAAATCCCCAATTTATTTAAACTTCACATTCCCCCATTTCTCAAAATACTTTCATGCTTAATCAACATGATTTCAAAATGATTATTTACCAGTACACAATCTTCAATTCCCATGTTTTCACAAAGTGCGAAATGTTCTATTTGCATGCTTTTGGAAAGGTGCAAAATGTTCTAATTCCATCATTTGGAAAAATGCAAAATGTTCTAATTTCATGATTTGGAAAAATGCAAAATATTCTAATTCCATCATTTGGAAAAATGCAAAATATTCTAATTCCATCATTTGGAAAAATGCAAAATTCTTTATTTTCACGATTTGGAAAAATGCAAAATGTGTCAAAATGTATGGAGAGTATTTACATAAATCAAGTTTACTGCATTTCAACTTAATATATTTCGAGTGCGTTCAAAAGTATCAGTTGCTCTCTAATACAAATTTTCTATGGTCGAATTCCAATGTAGGGAGCAACATGCTGCAAGTGTTTTCGAATTTCTGAAAATATACCAATTAAAAGAATTGTATGTACAACATTTACTATTGCCCATATGGTAATTTAATTATTCAGCTTTTTAAAATGAAAACCAAACATAAATGTTAATTAGCCTAGTTTACATATATTTCAAGGTGAATTATTGCACTTGCAAAAATATTTTTCCTAATCCTAATAAAATCAGATATTACTAAAAATGAAATTAGAGAATGTTAATGTGTACCTTTCATTTCCTGTTCACTCAAATCAGCGGACTCAAATGAAAAAAATATTTTTGTTTGGTGAATAATTCCTTCAAATGCATGGAGACCCGTCATTTTCGAAATATTCCAGAGTTTTCCTCCAAATTTCATAGTGAATTCCTTTAAATCTTTTTAGAAGACAAGCATATTTTTAATCTCTCATACCGTATTTCCTGAAATAGTACACGGGTCTGAAATAGTACACGGGCCTGTTTTAGAACACGGGTCTGGGAGGTCGGAATTTAAATAGAACACCCCGTGTACTATTTCAGGAAATACGGTACACGTTACATTCAGCATTACCCTCAACGATGTTTTTTTTCAAATTTTTTAACGATAATAAATTAACTGTCTTACTTGCACAATCTCCAATGTAAGGCTGAGTGCGAAGAAAATGAATTTGTCCCGGGCTAAAGTCAAGATCTGCAACAGCTTCGTCATTCCGATCAAACTGAATGCATAACTTTTGACAAATCCCGGTAAAAAAGCCATCAATGCCTTTTCGCTCACAGGGAACGAAATTATCGATTTCAAATATTTCCAATTTTGGAAATGCTCTCCACACCCAGTTGTAGAGCTTAGATTGATGCGCACATTTTATCCTTAAATTGTGCAAATTTGGAAACAATTTTCCTAGTTTGTTGTCAACGTTTGGAAAGGCGGTCATCTCTAAAGTACTCACACTTGGCATGATGTCTCCACTGACAATACTCCCATCATCAATCCGATGGTGTTCCAAGGCAAAGAATGCAAGAATTCTATTGTACGTGTTCACGGAACGAGGATCAGCATCCAGCACAACTTTGGACAGTTGTGGGAAATAATCTGGCGGGATTCTGTCCGGATCTTGTTGGTTTTCAAATTTAAACACGTGCATGTCATAGACGCGCTGGTCAACTAGGATATTTTGACGAGCAAGGACAAGTTTAAAAGGTGCTTTTTCTTCCACCAATTTCAAACATTTAAGTTTTCCCATCAGCGGAATTTGAATATCGACAGGAAACGTTGTAGGGTTCACGTGTAGTTCCAGATATTCCAAGGTATCCTTGCTTCCTCTCAAAATCATATTGAGGATTGCAGTCGCTCTAGGATATGACTCAAGAGATTCATTGATGTTACTGAATTTAACTGTCAATTCATTTAGCTTGTGGAGGGGAAAGCTTGTTTGAAGACTAAAATGCTGCGTGAGTAAATTCAATAGGTTCGTATGATTAGAGGGGTTGTATTGTAAACTTGTGATAAGGTGATCCTTCTTTATTCGTATCAAAATGCCGAGTGCAGCCACGCTCACATCATGAATAGCCAGGAGGTTCGGTGAGAGACCAATGATTTTTGTGACAAGTTTGACCTTACTGGAAGTAGGTGGGAACTGTTCGATCCCTGAATAAATTCTTTTTAGTTTGAGAGTTTGAAAAAAGTTGGAATTTGAATCTTGGGACGGCAGAGGGAATTGAAAAACTTGGTTTGGGTTAATGGGTTCGTCTGTTGGTGAAGCAAATCTTGTAAAGTTACTCAGATCCAGACGGGTTAAATTGGGCAAGTGAACAAAAAGAAGATTTTGAACAGTTAATAACGAGATTTCGCTAGAAAAGGACAGTTTTTGAATTTTCTTCCCATACAGTGAAAATAATCTCATGACCTCGTCCTCCTCCTCCTCGTAATTGTCCTTGGCTGGGGATGAACTCAGATTTGCGAGGGCTTTTTCACAACCTGGAAGAAATTTAATGCTGTTCGACGGGAATTTCGGCGATGTAGAGATTAGTCGGATAAGATCGGGAAGGAGGCTATAAGGTGGTCGAGCATTACAGCATCTGAAGACGGGAGGGGCATGATCATGATCATCTTCATGGAGGTCTAAGTCCATGAGTTGATTGTGGGACTCAATATTCACTACACAATTGTATGTGACCTGTCCGATTTTGAGAGCGATGTCACAAGCATTTCGCTTAAGAAGGACACAAGTGGCCGCATCCCGCCAGCATCGATTCACAAGCCGAAAGTGAAGCAGATTCGTTGGTGTGAGAATTTGAATATTTTGCACTTTTGAAAAAGCGGGAAATTAAATATTTTGAACTTTTGAAAAAGACTGAAATTTAACATTTTGCACTTTTGAAAAAGCGGGAAATTGAATATTTTGCGCTTTTGAAAAAGACTGAAATTTAACATTTTGCACTTTTGAAAAAGCGGGAAATTAAATATTTTGAACTTTTCAAAAACACTGAAATTGAACATTTTGCACTTTTGAAAAAGCGGGAAATTAAATATTTTGAACTTTTCAAAAACACTGAAATTGAACATTTTGCACTTTTAAAAAGCGGGAAATTGAATATTTTGCGCTTTTGAAAAAGATTGAAATTGAATATTTTGCACTTTTCAGAAACATGAAAATGGAATATTGTACATACACATTTTTCAAACACGGAAATAAAACATGTCACATTTTTCTGAAAACGTGTAAATTTTATTTGAACCAATTTCCAAAACCATGTAAGTAAATGGAGTATTTTGCAGATTGAAAACAAAACTTGCAAATCGCATAGGGAGCACTTTGAGAATACTCGTCATTCTGCATTGAGTCTCCTGTGGAATTAGAGAATTTCGGATTTAGCGGGAAATTCAAAAACTCGGATTTTTTTAAAAATTACAGAGCAGCTTTCACTCGCTGCTTTCACTCGCATTTTGCTCCTAACAGACGCTTTCACAATGCTCAGGGATCGTCCACAAATGGCGTCATTCAAAAATCTATCATTTCTATGAGCAATTTTCAAAAACAGGACTGAGATAAATCGCAATTTTCAAAAAGCATGCAAAGCGCAGAGTTGTACTTGTAAAAACACTTGACTAACATTGCACAGTGAGCGTCCGCTCAAATTATCAGAGTGGACGATATTTTGGACTTTCCAAAAAACAGGAAAATTGAATATTTTGCACCTTTCAAAAAGAGAGAAATTGAATATTTTGTACTTTTGAAAAACATGAAAATAGAAAATTGAGTCATATTCAGAACTATGCAAATTGAATGTGTTGAAAATGACGGAAATTAAATATTTTGCAATTTTTAAAATATTGAAAATGGAATATTTCCCGCTTTTTAAAAAGTTGCAAATGGAATATTTCTCACATTTCAAAAGCTCGAAAATCCCACATTTTGCTCTTTGCGAAAACTGGTATTTACATTTTGCAATGATTGTCCGGTGGAAATATCCAATTTAAAGTTTGGCGGGAAATTCAAAAAATCTAAATAATTTGTAGAAATTGATGACGAATAAAAATCATGTAGAACGGAGCTTTTCAGTTGTTTCTGCTCCCAACAGATGCTTCCAAATTGATAACTAAAAAAATTCAAAATTTCCAGTTTTAGATTTGCCGGAAAATTCAAAATGACTCATTTTACATTTTTACGTGGGCGCACTTCAAGAGTGCGATGCAGCACTGAGCTCTAAAACTGCACTCGGCTCCACTCCACTCACTCAGCGGAGTGCGAGTGCTAGGAATTTAGATTTGGCGGGAAATTGTGAAAATATGCAAGTGTAAGGGATCGTCCGTAAATGACGTGACGGGTGGGGAACTGGAAGGAGTAAACTCGTATATTCAATACAGTCATTTTTTGCGCAATAGTTATTATGCTGGTGACAGGAGGGTCCTGGAAATCCGGACATGCTCATGACATAATTTATGGACGACCCCTTTAGCAACTATTATTAAAAATAATCCGCAAGTAAATAAATGTCGTGATTGAAGAATAGAAATAAGCGGAATGGATTTTGAGCGAAAAATAAAATGCACTGTTTATCCAAATATTATCATCTCGTTATGTCAAATAGACTAATTTACAGTTTGAGAAAACATGGAAATGTAACATTTTGCACTTTTGAAACACCAACCGAATGAAGATTTGGTGTAAATGAATCATTTTGCAGTTTTTGTTTGGGTGTAAATGGAATATTTTGCTTCTTGTAAATAAATGAGAGTGATGAGTACGTTTGGCCTAGAAAAGGATTTTTTATTTGTGACAATGATGTAGAATTGCAGATAAAACATTTTACAGTTTTCAAAATTATGGAATTAGAACATTTTACAGTTTTCAAAATCATGGAATTAGAACATTTTACAGTTTTCAAAATCATGGAAATAGAACATTTAACCACACTTCCCAATTCCCAATCAAGTAAATAAAATATTGACCACTTTTCTAAAATATGGAAATGCAACATTTTTCTGAACCAAACAAAACTTTCAATTCGATCAAAATCCTAATTTTCACATCCAAACTATTACCTCCCTAAAACCAATTCCTTCCTCCGCTCCTCAAAATCCACTCCCAATCCTTAAATTCAAAATTTTACCCACCCGTACCGCCCCCAAAAAAACCAGGGTGTCAGCCCTGGTTTTTACCCACCACTCCCGTTTCTTACTGTAGTAGGGTCGAGCTTCCACAAATTTCATACCGTTACTTCCGCCCATTTTCACAACCGTCCACCACCCCCACCCTCCTACAATCACTCCTAAGTACCCCCCAATCTAAACAACCACAACAACCCCTTCATTTTCAACCTCATTTTTTTTCACCCACCCTCAACCCCCGCTCCGCTAAAATCAATCCAAAAACATAAAAACTGTTTGTCCACCAAAATCCACACCACTCAAACACACGCGCCCCAAACGATTTCAAAGAGCGTCTCCTCCATCAAGCCTCAACTTGCCCCTTTTCCAATCCAAACATTTCAAATCCAAATGTCAATCACACACACGCGCCAAATTCAAATCCCCAATTTATTTAAACTTCACATTCCCCCATTTCTCAAAATACTTTCATGCTTAATCAACATGATTTCAAAATGATTATTTACCAGTACACAATCTTCAATTCCCATGTTTTCACAAAGTGCGAAATGTTCTATTTGCATGCTTTTGGAAAGGTGCAAAATGTTCTAATTCCATCATTTGGAAAAATGCAAAATGTTCTAATTTCATGATTTGGAAAAATGCAAAATATTCTAATTCCATCATTTGGAAAAATGCAAAATATTCTAATTCCATCATTTGGAAAAATGCAAAATTCTTTATTTTCACGATTTGGAAAAATGCAAAATGTGTCAAAATGTATGGAGAGTATTTACATAAATCAAGTTTACTGCATTTCAACTTAATATATTTCGAGTGCGTTCAAAAGTATCAGTTGCTCTCTAATACAAATTTTCTATGGTCGAATTCCAATGTAGGGAGCAACATGCTGCAAGTGTTTTCGAATTTCTGAAAATATACCAATTAAAAGAATTGTATGTACAACATTTACTATTGCCCATATGGTAATTTAATTATTCAGCTTTTTAAAATGAAAACCAAACATAAATGTTAATTAGCCTAGTTTACATATATTTCAAGGTGAATTATTGCACTTGCAAAAATATTTTTCCTAATCCTAATAAAATCAGATATTACTAAAAATGAAATTAGAGAATGTTAATGTGTACCTTTCATTTCCTGTTCACTCAAATCAGCGGACTCAAATGAAAAAAATATTTTTGTTTGGTGAATAATTCCTTCAAATGCATGGAGACCCGTCATTTTCGAAATATTCCAGAGTTTTCCTCCAAATTTCATAGTGAATTCCTTTAAATCTTTTTAGAAGACAAGCATATTTTTAATCTCTCATACCGTATTTCCTGAAATAGTACACGGGTCTGAAATAGTACACGGGCCTGTTTTAGAACACGGGTCTGGGAGGTCGGAATTTAAATAGAACACCCCGTGTACTATTTCAGGAAATACGGTACACGTTACATTCAGCATTACCCTCAACGATGTTTTTTTTCAAATTTTTTAACGATAATAAATTAACTGTCTTACTTGCACAATCTCCAATGTAAGGCTGAGTGCGAAGAAAATGAATTTGTCCCGGGCTAAAGTCAAGATCTGCAACAGCTTCGTCATTCCGATCAAACTGAATGCATAACTTTTGACAAATCCCGGTAAAAAAGCCATCAATGCCTTTTCGCTCACAGGGAACGAAATTATCGATTTCAAATATTTCCAATTTTGGAAATGCTCTCCACACCCAGTTGTAGAGCTTAGATTGATGCGCACATTTTATCCTTAAATTGTGCAAATTTGGAAACAATTTTCCTAGTTTGTTGTCAACGTTTGGAAAGGCGGTCATCTCTAAAGTACTCACACTTGGCATGATGTCTCCACTGACAATACTCCCATCATCAATCCGATGGTGTTCCAAGGCAAAGAATGCAAGAATTCTATTGTACGTGTTCACGGAACGAGGATCAGCATCCAGCACAACTTTGGACAGTTGTGGGAAATAATCTGGCGGGATTCTGTCCGGATCTTGTTGGTTTTCAAATTTAAACACGTGCATGTCATAGACGCGCTGGTCAACTAGGATATTTTGACGAGCAAGGACAAGTTTAAAAGGTGCTTTTTCTTCCACCAATTTCAAACATTTAAGTTTTCCCATCAGCGGAATTTGAATATCGACAGGAAACGTTGTAGGGTTCACGTGTAGTTCCAGATATTCCAAGGTATCCTTGCTTCCTCTCAAAATCATATTGAGGATTGCAGTCGCTCTAGGATATGACTCAAGAGATTCATTGATGTTACTGAATTTAACTGTCAATTCATTTAGCTTGTGGAGGGGAAAGCTTGTTTGAAGACTAAAATGCTGCGTGAGTAAATTCAATAGGTTCGTATGATTAGAGGGGTTGTATTGTAAACTTGTGATAAGGTGATCCTTCTTTATTCGTATCAAAATGCCGAGTGCAGCCACGCTCACATCATGAATAGCCAGGAGGTTCGGTGAGAGACCAATGATTTTTGTGACAAGTTTGACCTTACTGGAAGTAGGTGGGAACTGTTCGATCCCTGAATAAATTCTTTTTAGTTTGAGAGTTTGAAAAAAGTTGGAATTTGAATCTTGGGACGGCAGAGGGAATTGAAAAACTTGGTTTGGGTTAATGGGTTCGTCTGTTGGTGAAGCAAATCTTGTAAAGTTACTCAGATCCAGACGGGTTAAATTGGGCAAGTGAACAAAAAGAAGATTTTGAACAGTTAATAACGAGATTTCGCTAGAAAAGGACAGTTTTTGAATTTTCTTCCCATACAGTGAAAATAATCTCATGACCTCGTCCTCCTCCTCCTCGTAATTGTCCTTGGCTGGGGATGAACTCAGATTTGCGAGGGCTTTTTCACAACCTGGAAGAAATTTAATGCTGTTCGACGGGAATTTCGGCGATGTAGAGATTAGTCGGATAAGATCGGGAAGGAGGCTATAAGGTGGTCGAGCATTACAGCATCTGAAGACGGGAGGGGCATGATCATGATCATCTTCATGGAGGTCTAAGTCCATGAGTTGATTGTGGGACTCAATATTCACTACACAATTGTATGTGACCTGTCCGATTTTGAGAGCGATGTCACAAGCATTTCGCTTAAGAAGGACACAAGTGGCCGCATCCCGCCAGCATCGATTCACAAGCCGAAAGTGAAGCAGATTCGTTGGTGTGAGAATTTGAATATTTTGCACTTTTGAAAAAGCGGGAAATTAAATATTTTGAACTTTTGAAAAAGACTGAAATTTAACATTTTGCACTTTTGAAAAAGCGGGAAATTGAATATTTTGCGCTTTTGAAAAAGACTGAAATTTAACATTTTGCACTTTTGAAAAAGCGGGAAATTAAATATTTTGAACTTTTCAAAAACACTGAAATTGAACATTTTGCACTTTTGAAAAAGCGGGAAATTAAATATTTTGAACTTTTCAAAAACACTGAAATTGAACATTTTGCACTTTTAAAAAGCGGGAAATTGAATATTTTGCGCTTTTGAAAAAGATTGAAATTGAATATTTTGCACTTTTCAGAAACATGAAAATGGAATATTGTACATACACATTTTTCAAACACGGAAATAAAACATGTCACATTTTTCTGAAAACGTGTAAATTTTATTTGAACCAATTTCCAAAACCATGTAAGTAAATGGAGTATTTTGCAGATTGAAAACAAAACTTGCAAATCGCATAGGGAGCACTTTGAGAATACTCGTCATTCTGCATTGAGTCTCCTGTGGAATTAGAGAATTTCGGATTTAGCGGGAAATTCAAAAACTCGGATTTTTTTAAAAATTACAGAGCAGCTTTCACTCGCTGCTTTCACTCGCATTTTGCTCCTAACAGACGCTTTCACAATGCTCAGGGATCGTCCACAAATGGCGTCATTCAAAAATCTATCATTTCTATGAGCAATTTTCAAAAACAGGACTGAGATAAATCGCAATTTTCAAAAAGCATGCAAAGCGCAGAGTTGTACTTGTAAAAACACTTGACTAACATTGCACAGTGAGCGTCCGCTCAAATTATCAGAGTGGACGATATTTTGGACTTTCCAAAAAACAGGAAAATTGAATATTTTGCACCTTTCAAAAAGAGAGAAATTGAATATTTTGTACTTTTGAAAAACATGAAAATAGAAAATTGAGTCATATTCAGAACTATGCAAATTGAATGTGTTGAAAATGACGGAAATTAAATATTTTGCAATTTTTAAAATATTGAAAATGGAATATTTCCCGCTTTTTAAAAAGTTGCAAATGGAATATTTCTCACATTTCAAAAGCTCGAAAATCCCACATTTTGCTCTTTGCGAAAACTGGTATTTACATTTTGCAATGATTGTCCGGTGGAAATATCCAATTTAAAGTTTGGCGGGAAATTCAAAAAATCTAAATAATTTGTAGAAATTGATGACGAATAAAAATCATGTAGAACGGAGCTTTTCAGTTGTTTCTGCTCCCAACAGATGCTTCCAAATTGATAACTAAAAAAATTCAAAATTTCCAGTTTTAGATTTGCCGGAAAATTCAAAATGACTCATTTTACATTTTTACGTGGGCGCACTTCAAGAGTGCGATGCAGCACTGAGCTCTAAAACTGCACTCGGCTCCACTCCACTCACTCAGCGGAGTGCGAGTGCTAGGAATTTAGATTTGGCGGGAAATTGTGAAAATATGCAAGTGTAAGGGATCGTCCGTAAATGACGTGACGGGTGGGGAACTGGAAGGAGTAAACTCGTATATTCAATACAGTCATTTTTTGCGCAATAGTTATTATGCTGGTGACAGGAGGGTCCTGGAAATCCGGACATGCTCATGACATAATTTATGGACGACCCCTTTAGCAACTATTATTAAAAATAATCCGCAAGTAAATAAATGTCGTGATTGAAGAATAGAAATAAGCGGAATGGATTTTGAGCGAAAAATAAAATGCACTGTTTATCCAAATATTATCATCTCGTTATGTCAAATAGACTAATTTACAGTTTGAGAAAACATGGAAATGTAACATTTTGCACTTTTGAAACACCAACCGAATGAAGATTTGGTGTAAATGAATCATTTTGCAGTTTTTGTTTGGGTGTAAATGGAATATTTTGCTTCTTGTAAATAAATGAGAGTGATGAGTACGTTTGGCCTAGAAAAGGATTTTTTATTTGTGACAATGATGTAGAATTGCAGATAAAACATTTTACAGTTTTCAAAATTATGGAATTAGAACATTTTACAGTTTTCAAAATCATGGAATTAGAACATTTTACAGTTTTCAAAATCATGGAAATAGAACATTTAACCACACTTCCCAATTCCCAATCAAGTAAATAAAATATTGACCACTTTTCTAAAATATGGAAATGCAACATTTTTCTGAACCAAACAAAACTTTCAATTCGATCAAAATCCTAATTTTCACATCCAAACTATTACCTCCCTAAAACCAATTCCTTCCTCCGCTCCTCAAAATCCACTCCCAATCCTTAAATTCAAAATTTTACCCACCCGTACCGCCCCCAAAAAAACCAGGGTGTCAGCCCTGGTTTTTACCCACCACTCCCGTTTCTTACTGTAGTAGGGTCGAGCTTCCACAAATTTCATACCGTTACTTCCGCCCATTTTCACAACCGTCCACCACCCCCACCCTCCTACAATCACTCCTAAGTACCCCCCAATCTAAACAACCACAACAACCCCTTCATTTTCAACCTCATTTTTTTTCACCCACCCTCAACCCCCGCTCCGCTAAAATCAATCCAAAAACATAAAAACTGTTTGTCCACCAAAATCCACACCACTCAAACACACGCGCCCCAAACGATTTCAAAGAGCGTCTCCTCCATCAAGCCTCAACTTGCCCCTTTTCCAATCCAAACATTTCAAATCCAAATGTCAATCACACACACGCGCCAAATTCAAATCCCCAATTTATTTAAACTTCACATTCCCCCATTTCTCAAAATACTTTCATGCTTAATCAACATGATTTCAAAATGATTATTTACCAGTACACAATCTTCAATTCCCATGTTTTCACAAAGTGCGAAATGTTCTATTTGCATGCTTTTGGAAAGGTGCAAAATGTTCTAATTCCATCATTTGGAAAAATGCAAAATGTTCTAATTTCATGATTTGGAAAAATGCAAAATATTCTAATTCCATCATTTGGAAAAATGCAAAATATTCTAATTCCATCATTTGGAAAAATGCAAAATTCTTTATTTTCACGATTTGGAAAAATGCAAAATGTGTCAAAATGTATGGAGAGTATTTACATAAATCAAGTTTACTGCATTTCAACTTAATATATTTCGAGTGCGTTCAAAAGTATCAGTTGCTCTCTAATACAAATTTTCTATGGTCGAATTCCAATGTAGGGAGCAACATGCTGCAAGTGTTTTCGAATTTCTGAAAATATACCAATTAAAAGAATTGTATGTACAACATTTACTATTGCCCATATGGTAATTTAATTATTCAGCTTTTTAAAATGAAAACCAAACATAAATGTTAATTAGCCTAGTTTACATATATTTCAAGGTGAATTATTGCACTTGCAAAAATATTTTTCCTAATCCTAATAAAATCAGATATTACTAAAAATGAAATTAGAGAATGTTAATGTGTACCTTTCATTTCCTGTTCACTCAAATCAGCGGACTCAAATGAAAAAAATATTTTTGTTTGGTGAATAATTCCTTCAAATGCATGGAGACCCGTCATTTTCGAAATATTCCAGAGTTTTCCTCCAAATTTCATAGTGAATTCCTTTAAATCTTTTTAGAAGACAAGCATATTTTTAATCTCTCATACCGTATTTCCTGAAATAGTACACGGGTCTGAAATAGTACACGGGCCTGTTTTAGAACACGGGTCTGGGAGGTCGGAATTTAAATAGAACACCCCGTGTACTATTTCAGGAAATACGGTACACGTTACATTCAGCATTACCCTCAACGATGTTTTTTTTCAAATTTTTTAACGATAATAAATTAACTGTCTTACTTGCACAATCTCCAATGTAAGGCTGAGTGCGAAGAAAATGAATTTGTCCCGGGCTAAAGTCAAGATCTGCAACAGCTTCGTCATTCCGATCAAACTGAATGCATAACTTTTGACAAATCCCGGTAAAAAAGCCATCAATGCCTTTTCGCTCACAGGGAACGAAATTATCGATTTCAAATATTTCCAATTTTGGAAATGCTCTCCACACCCAGTTGTAGAGCTTAGATTGATGCGCACATTTTATCCTTAAATTGTGCAAATTTGGAAACAATTTTCCTAGTTTGTTGTCAACGTTTGGAAAGGCGGTCATCTCTAAAGTACTCACACTTGGCATGATGTCTCCACTGACAATACTCCCATACTCCCATCATCAATCCGATGGTGTTCCAAGGCAAAGAATGCAAGAATTCTATTGTATGTGTTCACGAAACGAGGATCAGCATCCAGCACAACCTTGGACAGTTGTGGGAAATAATCTGGCGGGATTCTGTCCGGATCTTGTTGGTTTTCAAATTGAAACACGTGCATGTCATAGACGCGCTGGTCAACTGGGATATTTTGACGAGCAAGGACAAGTTTAAAAGGTGCTTTTTCTTCCACCAATTTCAAACATTTAAGTTTTCCCATCAGCGGAATTTGAATATCGACAGGAAACGTTGTAGGGTTCACGTGTAGTTCCAGATATTCCAAGGTATCCTTGCTTCCTCTCAAAATCATATTGAGGATTGCAGTCGCTCTAGGATATGACTCAAGAGATTCATTGATGTTACTGAATTTAACTGTCAATTCATTTAGCTTGTGGAGGGGAAAGCTTGTTTGAAGACTAAAATGCTGCGTGAGTAAATTCAATAGGTTCGTATGATTAGAGGGGTTGTATTGTAAACTTGTGATAAGGTGATCCTTCTTTATTCGTATCAAAATGCCGAGTGCAGCCACGCTCACATCATGAATAGCCAGGAGGTTCGGTGAGAGACCAATGATTTTTGTGACAAGTTTGACCTTACTGGAAGTAGGTGGGAACTGTTCGATCCCTGAATAAATTCTTTTTAGTTTGAGAGTTTGAAAAAAGTTGGAATTTGAATCTTGGGACGGCAGAGGGAATTGAAAAACTTGGTTTGGGTTAATGGGTTCGTCTGTTGGTGAAGCAAATCTTGTAAAGTTACTCAGATCCAGACGGGTTAAATTGGGCAAGTGAACAAAAAGAAGATTTTGAACAGTTAATAACGAGATTTCGCTAGAAAAGGACAGTTTTTGAATTTTCTTCCCATACACTGAAAATAATCTCATGACCTCGTCCTCCTCCTCCTCGTAATTGTCCTTGGCTGGGGATGAACTCAGATTTGCGAGGGCTTTTTCACAACCTGGAAGAAATTTAATGCTGTTCGACGGGAATTTCGGCGATGTAGAGATTAGTCGGATAAGATCGGGAAGGAGGCTATAAGGTGGTCGAGCATTACAGCATCTGAAGACGGGAGGGGCATGATCATGATCATCTTCATGGAGGTCTAAGTCCATGAGTTGATTGTGGGACTCAATATTCACTACACAATTGTATGTGACCTGTCCGATTTTGAGAGCGATGTCACAAGCATTTCGCTTAAGAAGGACACAAGTGGCCGCATCCCGCCAGCATCGATTCACAAGCCGAAAGTGAAGCAGATTCGTTGGTGTGAGAATTTGAATATTTTGCACTTTTGAAAAAGCGGGAAATTGAATATTTTGCGCTTTTGAAAAAGATTGAAATTGAATATTTTGCACTTTTCAGAAACATGAAAATGGAATATTGTACATACACATTTTTCAAACACGGAAATAAAACATGTCACATTTTTCTGAAAACGTGTAAATTTTATTTGAACCAATTTCCAAAACCATGTAAGTAAATGGAGTATTTTGCAGATTGAAAACAAAACTTGCAAATCGCATAGGGAGCACTTTGAGAATACTCGTCATTCTGCATTGAGTCTCCTGTGGAATTAGAGAATTTCGGATTTAGCGGGAAATTCAAAAACTCGGATTTTTTTAAAAATTACAGAGCAGCTTTCACTCGCTGCTTTCACTCGCATTTTGCTCCTAACAGACGCTTTCACAATGCTCAGGGATCGTCCACAAATGGCGTCATTCAAAAATCTATCATTTCTATGAGCAATTTTCAAAAACAGGACTGAGATAAATCGCAATTTTCAAAAAGCATGCAAAGCGCAGAGTTGTACTTGTAAAAACACTTGACTAACATTGCACAGTGAGCGTCCGCTCAAATTATCAGAGTGGACGATATTTTGGACTTTCCAAAAAACAGGAAAATTGAATATTTTGCACCTTTCAAAAAGAGAGAAATTGAATATTTTGTACTTTTGAAAAACATGAAAATAGAAAATTGAGTCATATTCAGAACTATGCAAATTGAATGTGTTGAAAATGACGGAAATTAAATATTTTGCAATTTTTAAAATATTGAAAATGGAATATTTCCCGCTTTTTAAAAAGTTGCAAATGGAATATTTCTCACATTTCAAAAGCTCGAAAATCCCACATTTTGCTCTTTGCGAAAACTGGTATTTACATTTTGCAATGATTGTCCGGTGGAAATATCCAATTTAAAGTTTGGCGGGAAATTCAAAAAATCTAAATAATTTGTAGAAATTGATGACGAATAAAAATCATGTAGAACGGAGCTTTTCAGTTGTTTCTGCTCCCAACAGATGCTTCCAAATTGATAACTAAAAAAATTCAAAATTTCCAGTTTTAGATTTGCCGGAAAATTCAAAATGACTCATTTTACATTTTTACGTGGGCGCACTTCAAGAGTGCGATGCAGCACTGAGCTCTAAAACTGCACTCGGCTCCACTCCACTCACTCAGCGGAGTGCGAGTGCTAGGAATTTAGATTTGGCGGGAAATTGTGAAAATATGCAAGTGTAAGGGATCGTCCGTAAATGACGTGACGGGTGGGGAACTGGAAGGAGTAAACTCGTATATTCAATACAGTCATTTTTTGCGCAATAGTTATTATGCTGGTGACAGGAGGGTCCTGGAAATCCGGACATGCTCATGACATAATTTATGGACGACCCCTTTAGCAACTATTATTAAAAATAATCCGCAAGTAAATAAATGTCGTGATTGAAGAACAGAAATAAGCGGAATGGATTTTGAGCGAAAAATAAAATGCACTGTTTATCCAAATATTATCATCTCGTTATGTCAAATAGACTAATTTACAGTTTGAGAAAACATGGAAATGTAACATTTTGCACTTTTGAAACACCAACCGAATGAAGATTTGGTGTAAATGAATCATTTTGCAGTTTTTGTTTGGGTGTAAATGGAATATTTTGCTTCTTGTAAATAAATGAGAGTGATGAGTACGTTTGGCCTAGAAAAGGATTTTTTATTTGTGACAATGATGTAGAATTGCAGATAAAACATTTTACAGTTTTCAAAATTATGGAATTAGAACATTTTACAGTTTTCAAAATCATGGAATTAGAACATTTTACAGTTTTCAAAATCATGGAAATAGAACATTTAACCACACTTCCCAATTCCCAATCAAGTAAATAAAATATTGACCACTTTTCTAAAATATGGAAATGCAACATTTTTCTGAACCAAACAAAACTTTCAATTCGATCAAAATCCTAATTTTCACATCCAAACTATTACCTCCCTAAAACCAATTCCTTCCTCCGCTCCTCAAAATCCACTCCCAATCCTTAAATTCAAAATTTTACCCACCCGTACCGCCCCCAAAAAAACCAGGGTGTCAGCCCTGGTTTTTACCCACCACTCCCGTTTCTTACTGTAGTAGGGTCGAGCTTCCACAAATTTCATACCGTTACTTCCGCCCATTTTCACAACCGTCCACCACCCCCACCCTCCTACAATCACTCCTAAGTACCCCCCAATCTAAACAACCACAACAACCCCTTCATTTTCAACCTCATTTTTTTTCACCCACCCTCAACCCCCGCTCCGCTAAAATCAATCCAAAAACATAAAAACTGTTTGTCCACCAAAATCCACACCACTCAAACACACGCGCCCCAAACGATTTCAAAGAGCGTCTCCTCCATCAAGCCTCAACTTGCCCCTTTTCCAATCCAAACATTTCAAATCCAAATGTCAATCACACACACGCGCCAAATTCAAATCCCCAATTTATTTAAACTTCACATTCCCCCATTTCTCAAAATACTTTCATGCTTAATCAACATGATTTCAAAATGATTATTTACCAGTACACAATCTTCAATTCCCATGTTTTCACAAAGTGCGAAATGTTCTATTTGCATGCTTTTGGAAAGGTGCAAAATGTTCTAATTCCATCATTTGGAAAAATGCAAAATGTTCTAATTTCATGATTTGGAAAAATGCAAAATATTCTAATTCCATCATTTGGAAAAATGCAAAATATTCTAATTCCATCATTTGGAAAAATGCAAAATTCTTTATTTTCACGATTTGGAAAAATGCAAAATGTGTCAAAATGTATGGAGAGTATTTACATAAATCAAGTTTACTGCATTTCAACTTAATATATTTCGAGTGCGTTCAAAAGTATCAGTTGCTCTCTAATACAAATTTTCTATGGTCGAATTCCAATGTAGGGAGCAACATGCTGCAAGTGTTTTCGAATTTCTGAAAATATACCAATTAAAAGAATTGTATGTACAACATTTACTATTGCCCATATGGTAATTTAATTATTCAGCTTTTTAAAATGAAAACCAAACATAAATGTTAATTAGCCTAGTTTACATATATTTCAAGGTGAATTATTGCACTTGCAAAAATATTTTTCCTAATCCTAATAAAATCAGATATTACTAAAAATGAAATTAGAGAATGTTAATGTGTACCTTTCATTTCCTGTTCACTCAAATCAGCGGACTCAAATGAAAAAAATATTTTTGTTTGGTGAATAATTCCTTCAAATGCATGGAGACCCGTCATTTTCGAAATATTCCAGAGTTTTCCTCCAAATTTCATAGTGAATTCCTTTAAATCTTTTTAGAAGACAAGCATATTTTTAATCTCTCATACCGTATTTCCTGAAATAGTACACGGGTCTGAAATAGTACACGGGCCTGTTTTAGAACACGGGTCTGGGAGGTCGGAATTTAAATAGAACACCCCGTGTACTATTTCAGGAAATACGGTACACGTTACATTCAGCATTACCCTCAACGATGTTTTTTTTCAAATTTTTTAACGATAATAAATTAACTGTCTTACTTGCACAATCTCCAATGTAAGGCTGAGTGCGAAGAAAATGAATTTGTCCCGGGCTAAAGTCAAGATCTGCAACAGCTTCGTCATTCCGATCAAACTGAATGCATAACTTTTGACAAATCCCGGTAAAAAAGCCATCAATGCCTTTTCGCTCACAGGGAACGAAATTATCGATTTCAAATATTTCCAATTTTGGAAATGCTCTCCACACCCAGTTGTAGAGCTTAGATTGATGCGCACATTTTATCCTTAAATTGTGCAAATTTGGAAACAATTTTCCTAGTTTGTTGTCAACGTTTGGAAAGGCGGTCATCTCTAAAGTACTCACACTTGGCATGATGTCTCCACTGACAATACTCCCATACTCCCATCATCAATCCGATGGTGTTCCAAGGCAAAGAATGCAAGAATTCTATTGTATGTGTTCACGAAACGAGGATCAGCATCCAGCACAACCTTGGACAGTTGTGGGAAATAATCTGGCGGGATTCTGTCCGGATCTTGTTGGTTTTCAAATTGAAACACGTGCATGTCATAGACGCGCTGGTCAACTGGGATATTTTGACGAGCAAGGACAAGTTTAAAAGGTGCTTTTTCTTCCACCAATTTCAAACATTTAAGTTTTCCCATCAGCGGAATTTGAATATCGACAGGAAACGTTGTAGGGTTCACGTGTAGTTCCAGATATTCCAAGGTATCCTTGCTTCCTCTCAAAATCATATTGAGGATTGCAGTCGCTCTAGGATATGACTCAAGAGATTCATTGATGTTACTGAATTTAACTGTCAATTCATTTAGCTTGTGGAGGGGAAAGCTTGTTTGAAGACTAAAATGCTGCGTGAGTAAATTCAATAGGTTCGTATGATTAGAGGGGTTGTATTGTAAACTTGTGATAAGGTGATCCTTCTTTATTCGTATCAAAATGCCGAGTGCAGCCACGCTCACATCATGAATAGCCAGGAGGTTCGGTGAGAGACCAATGATTTTTGTGACAAGTTTGACCTTACTGGAAGTAGGTGGGAACTGTTCGATCCCTGAATAAATTCTTTTTAGTTTGAGAGTTTGAAAAAAGTTGGAATTTGAATCTTGGGACGGCAGAGGGAATTGAAAAACTTGGTTTGGGTTAATGGGTTCGTCTGTTGGTGAAGCAAATCTTGTAAAGTTACTCAGATCCAGACGGGTTAAATTGGGCAAGTGAACAAAAAGAAGATTTTGAACAGTTAATAACGAGATTTCGCTAGAAAAGGACAGTTTTTGAATTTTCTTCCCATACAGTGAAAATAATCTCATGACCTCGTCCTCCTCCTCCTCGTAATTGTCCTTGGCTGGGGATGAACTCAGATTTGCGAGGGCTTTTTCACAACCTGGAAGAAATTTAATGCTGTTCGACGGGAATTTCGGCGATGTAGAGATTAGTCGGATAAGATCGGGAAGGAGGCTATAAGGTGGTCGAGCATTACAGCATCTGAAGACGGGAGGGGCATGATCATGATCATCTTCATGGAGGTCTAAGTCCATGAGTTGATTGTGGGACTCAATATTCACTACACAATTGTATGTGACCTGTCCGATTTTGAGAGCGATGTCACAAGCATTTCGCTTAAGAAGGACACAAGTGGCCGCATCCCGCCAGCATCGATTCACAAGCCGAAAGTGAAGCAGATTCGTTGGTGTGAGAATTTGAAGGTTGTCAAGTATTACTGGCAAGATCTAAATAGTTAAAACATGAAATTTAAGTAATTGTTGAATTAGTTTCACATTAACAGTTTACATTATTCGAATAAAAGCTATGACTATGACATACATAAATAAGGGTTATTATTTATTTCATAAAACAAAATTAATAATAAATAACAACTTACATCCTCTGTGAATACATTTACGTATGTATTAGCATCTTCCGAAGTGAAAGACCTCGATATAGATGGAACAGCGTTAGGAGCGTCATCAGTGCTAATCGCCTCTGCATTTGATTCTGAATCTGCATCAGTATCAGATTCAGGATAGGAAACCTTGAGACGTTTGGAATTTGGTCTCATATTTGTAGATGCTCCACGTTTTGTACTGCAAACTGCAAACTAGGTATTTACAATTTTATTAAAACAAGAAATTAAACACATTATTAACATTTTACAACTACATGTAATGTACTATGCTAGCTGTTGGCTGTCAACACGAGACACGAGTAGTCGGAAATTGTATTTCGAACGAGTGACTGTCGCTATGGTACTCATGTCTAAGGTCAAATCTGGCTTTTCAGTAAAGTAGAAATTTATTAAATATTATTAAGTTGCTTTATTTTAACAACTATTCACTAAAAAAAGTAAAAGGCCTGCATGAACATACACTGTTGACTGTTGACTGTTTTGCTTCGTGTTGAGTGTATGTTGTATGTAACTGTGAAAAACGTTAACAATTCACTGCGTTACACGTATATTTTCTTAATTAGAATTTAAAAAAGTGTATAGACATTATTTGATAGATTTTAAATCCATTAAAACTGAAATGTGAAATAGATCAATTACTGGCTAATCTACATAAACCGTCCTATGGTGGTTAGTGTAGGTTTAGCGCAGAAGGTTGTCATAAGTTGTAGGTAATTACTTGTTGGAAAGCCAAGAATTTTGAAGTTGAAAGTGTACAGTTAAGCAAGGGTAAGACTCAAAAGTTAAATGAGAAATTAGATAGGTGAGAAAGTACCAGAATCCAAATAACATAGGACAGAAGTTACCCGACTACACGCAGAACTTACCCGACCCGACAATAAACAGAACTTACCCGACCCGACAATATGAAGAACTTACCCGACCCGACTAGTTAAGTAACTGGTCGAATTTGACGAAAATAGGCTCAATCGATAGAGCTTGAGAAACTGCAGGATGGAAAACTCGGAATAGTGAAAATTCGAAAATGAAGTCTGTCTAAAAAACTTTGAAATTTTTTGGAGCTGGGTCGGGCCAAGTCATTCTTGACCCTGTAAGTTGAGTATAAACTGGTCGAATTTGACGAAAATAGGCTCAATCGATAGAGCTTGAGAAACTGCAGGATGGAAAACTCGGAATAGTGAAAATTCGAAAATAAAGTCTGTCTAAAAAACTTTGAAATTTTTTGGAGCTGGGTCGGGCCAAGTCATTCTTGACCCTGTAAGTTGAGTATAAACTGGTCGAATTTGACAAAAATAGGCTCAATCGATAGAGCTTGAGAAACTGCAGGATGGAAAACTCGGAATAGTGAAAATTCGAAAATAAAGTCTGTCTAAAAAACTTTGAAATTTTTTGGAGCTGGGTCGGGCCAAGTCATTCTTGACCCTGTAAGTTGAGTATAAACTGGTCGAATTTGACAAAAATAGGCTCAATCGATAGAGCTTGAGAAACTGCAGGATGGAAAACTCGGAATAGTGAAAATTCGAAAATAAAGTCTGTCTAAAAAACTTTGAAATGTTTTGGAGCTGGGTCGGGCCAAGTCATTCTTGACCCTGTAAGTTGAGTATAAACTGGTCGAATTTGACGAAAATAGGCTCAATCGATAGAGCTTGAGAAACTGCAGGATGGAAAACTCGGAATAGTGAAAATTCGAAAATAAAGTCTGTCTAAAAAACTTTGAAATTTTTTGGAGCTGGGTCGGGCCAAGTCATTCTTGACCCTGTAAGTTGAGTATAAACTGGTCGAATTTGACGAAAATAGGCTCAATCGATAGAGCTTGAGAAACTGCAGGATGGAAAACTCGGAATAGTGAAAATTCGAAAATAAAGTCTGTCTAAAAAACTTTGAAATTTTTTGGAGCTGGGTCGGGCCAAGTCATTCTTGACCCTGTAAGTTGAGTATAAACTAGTCGAATTTGACGAAAATAGGCTCAATCGATAGAGCTTAAGAAACTGCAGGATGGAAAACTCGGAATAGTGAAAATTCGAAAATAAAGTCTGTCTAAAAAACTTTGAAATTTTTTGGAGCTGGGTCGGGCCAAGTCATTCTTGACCCTGTAAGTTGAGTATAAACTGGTCGAATTTGACGAAAATAGGCTCAATCGATAGAGCTTGAGAAACTGCAGGATGGAAAACTCGGAATAGTGAAAATTCGAAAATAAAGTCTGTCTAAAAAACTTTGAAATTTTTTGGAGCTGGGTCGGGCCAAGTCATTCTTGACCCTGTAAGTTGAGTATAAACTGGTCGAATTTGACGAAAATAGGCTCAATCGATAGAGCTTGAGAAACTGCAGGATGGAAAACTCGGAATAGTGAAAATTCGAAAATAAAGTCTGTCTAAAAAACTTTGAAATTTTTTGGAGCTGGGTCGGGCCAAGTCATTCTTGACCCTGTAAGTTGAGTATAAACTGGTCGAATTTGACGAAAATAGGCTCAATCGATAGAGCTTGAGAAACTGCAGGATGGAAAACTCGGAATAGTGAAAATTCGAAAATAAAGTCTGTCTAAAAAACTTTGAAATTTTTTGGAGCTGGGTCGGGCCAAGTCATTCTTGACCCTGTAAGTTGAGTATAAACTGGTCGAATTTGACAAAAATAGGCTCAATCGATAGAGCTTGAGAAACTGCAGGATGGAAAACTCGGAATAGTGAAAATTTGAAAATAAAGTCTGTCTAAAAAACTTTGAAATTTTTTGGAGCTGGGTCGGGCCAAGTCATTCTTGACCCTGTAAGTTGAGTATAAACTGGTCGAATTTGACAAAAATAGGCTCAATCGATAGAGCTTGAGAAACTGCAGGATGGAAAACTCGGAATAGTGAAAATTCGAAAATAAAGTCTGTCTAAAAAACTTTGAAATGTTTTGGAGCTGGGTCGGGCCAAGTCATTCTTGACCCTGTAAGTTGAGTATAAACTGGTCGAATTTGACGAAAATAGGCTCAATCGATAGAGCTTGAGAAACTGCAGGATGGAAAACTCGGAATAGTGAAAATTCGAAAATAAAGTCTGTCTAAAAAACTTTGAAATTTTTTGGAGCTGGGTCGGGCCAAGTCATTCTTGACCCTGTAAGTTGAGTATAAACTGGTCGAATTTGACGAAAATAGGCTCAATCGATAGAGCTTGAGAAACTGCAGGATGGAAAACTCGGAATAGTGAAAATTCGAAAATAAAGTCTGTCTAAAAAACTTTGAAATTTTTTGGAGCTGGGTCGGGCCAAGTCATTCTTGACCCTGTAAGTTGAGTATAAACTGGTCGAATTTGACGAAAATAGGCTCAATCGATAGAGCTTGAGAAACTGCAGGATGGAAAACTCGGAATAGTGAAAATTCGAAAATAAAGTCTGTCTAAAAAACTTTGAAATTTTTTGGAGCTGGGTCGGGCCAAGTCATTCTTGACCCTGTAAGTTGAGTATAAACTGGTCGAATTTGACGAAAATAGGCTCAATCGATAGAGCTTGAGAAACTGCAGGATGGAAAGTTCGGGTAACAGGTAGTAAGTAAAAACTGGTGGAATTTACTGGATATAGGCTTAATAATATGTCCGTGATTTTATTTGACTTCCAGGGTTTCAAACTGATTCGGAATGTCAACGTGTGAATCATACCTTCCTGACCAGTGGGACATATATAAAGACTGTATAGATGACAATATTTATATGTGTCCCCTGAGTGTACTACAATTGATTAGGCTGGTAGATGCAATGGTAAAATAACTACATTTGCATCTGGTCAGAAAGGCAACCCTCTTCACCTAATCATAGCACACTCAGGACATTAACTTATGTAGGTAGGTTAAAAGTAATGCATTTAAATTAAATATTGAATAATGCGTATAATTCGTTATACAAACAAAATATCTCCAGGAATGACGTATCATCGTAAGCACCCAGTTTCTTCATAGTGGCTACAATTTTGACGAATCAGCTGTTTTCTTTCCTGTGCGTTGTCATTCACAGCTGTTTGTTTGTGGCTCCTCGCTTGGCATATCTTCTGTTCTTTTGTGTGTGCGTTTTGCCCAATCTTCAGCTGCTTTCTGGCTGCGTTTTGCATACCATGTCCATCCTCTTGTGTGTGCGTTTTGCACGATCTTCAGCTGCTTTCTGGCTGCGTTTTGCATACCATGTCCATCCTCTTGTGTGTGCGTTTTGCACGATCTTCAGCTGCTTTCTGGCTGCGTTTTGCATACCATGTCCATCCTCTTGTGTGTGCGTTTTGCACGATCTTCAGCTGCTTTCTGGCTGCGTTTTGCATACCATGTCCATCCTCTTGTGTGTGCGTTTTGCACGATCTTCAGCTGCTTTCTGGCTGCGTTTTGCATACCATGTCCATCCTTTTGTGTGTGCGTTTTGCACGATCTTCAGCTGCTTTCTGGCTGCGTTTTGCATACCATGTCTATCCTCTTGTGTGTGCGTTTTGCACGATCTTTTTTCTGCTTTGTAGCCTTAGTCTGCAATTCTGTATCTGTAGCAAAATTAAGCAAATTATTAAGCAAGGATACATTTCATGGTATTGACGAATTATGTGCTTACAAAATTACAACACAGAATTTTGTTAAGTATTTAAATATAAAAATGATGCGGGTAAAGTCTGATTATATTCAAGCAAACATTAAAGATAAGTTCTCACATTGATTACACCAGGCACCTTCCAGAATAAGCAAACACTATCTCAGTTCGATATAGCACTACACAGCATGTACTTTGCAACTTACTTTCTACTACGCCGCACACGCCCAAAATTAAACTAATTCACAGAAATGTTTACTCCCTCAACCATCACAAGCACAAACGACTACAAACAAGTATTACCATGTAATTAAAAATGATTAGTTTGAATAAACACAATATACACTACAGTCTGTTTTCAAAAGCTATTTACACGAGTTTAGAAAAGTAAGTCAAACTACTGCAACACATACCAAACTATAGAAATTTGTTTGTGATGTGGAATTTTAGGGACAAAAAATACACGTTGTCTAAGATCAGTGCCGTCGTAGACGTACCATTTACCTTGATGAGGGTACACAGTAATATAGTGTTTGTTTTCTTCGAGAAATAATGACGCTGCAAACAAAATATACGTTTGATTAAGGACTTTAATCTTCAGCATGTGTTGTTCTAATTTGCACAAGGACGGACAAAAATAAATTAACGGAGCTAAATTGTTTTGCATGAGTTCAAACTTTCGACGCACTGTGAGTTGCTTGCAACCAAATTCCTGACATCGTACACGTGAATTGTTTCTTGGCTCGTTTATTTCCGCAAGTATGTCATAAAGATCATGTAATCGAAACCGCGTACAAATAGACACATTGTGACGAATAACTTTATGCTGTGGACATGTTGTAATTTCGAAAAGGCACTTAAACAAGTCACTCAGAGGTGCTGCAACAACGTCAAATTCACAATTTCGCATATCGAATTCTATGGGCATAACAAGGTTACTGTTTTCAGCCTCTTCGACTTTATCCACAAATACTTTACTTTTCATAACATTAATCATCCAGTTACTTTTTGCTTCATTAAACTTCCTATTACTTACAAGATTGATAATGTCAACTATATCACTTTGTAGTTTTTGGCAATGTAATTCACTTCTCTGAAAAAACCGACGAATACTTATATAATTTTGTAGTGCATGTGTTAGAGTCATTAAAGTGTTATCAACCGGACACGTAAAAGAAAACTTATACAAGTGATTTGAATCAGTTGATTTGGGACCCCAAGGCACAAATGGTATGTTAAAGAGGCAAAAGCTATCTCGTGTTGGTTTTGCAACTTGCTCACCACCTCGATCCCAAACTTCTATCGCTTTATCCAAATCGCCACGGCACAATGTGTCTTTTCCTGTTTCAGTGAAAAGATTGATAGGGTTTTTTGCCGAAATTTTAGAAGGCGTTATCTGACCTGTATTAAATTTTAAAGCTGCTGCTGTTTCTTTAAGTTCACCTTTATTTTTGTTTAAAGCACCAGCAAATTCTTTAGCCTTATCAGGAATATTTTTTGGAGCACCAGCATTTTGTTTCGCGTTACTATTTTTATTTTTCGGAGCACCAGCGGTTTTTTTAGGTTCACCTTTATTACTTTTTTTAGCACCAGCGGTTTTGTTAGGTTTACCTTCATTATTTTGTGGAGCACTAGGGGTTTGTTGTTTAATACTTTTACTTTCAGGAGGGTTAGCAACATTACGTTTACCATTGTCCTTATTAGTTTTTAGTTCATCAGCGGTTTCTTTTGCATTAGTTATATTTGGTTTAACTTTTTTCGAAGGCTTATGGCTACTAGATTTGGGCGCAGTTCGTTTTGATTTCGGAGGAGGAAGTTCTGATTTTTTTTGCTTTCCAATTTCTTCTATGAGTGTCTTTTCAAACCCATTACATCTACCTGTAAGCCGAATTCAAAACCAGAAAAGAATATAAAAAACCTTTTGATATGTAGATTTGTATATTTTGTTACATGTATTCGTTACAATAATCAATAATTTCAACATGTTATGTTAACCTAGTAATTCTGTCTTCGCTGCCCGAATGTAACGCCCCAGTTTTTGTCTTCCGTGTTGCCCATGCTCATCTACTTTTACAGTCTTGTTCCAGTATTCTGCTGCCCATTGGTGATCATCGTAATGTACATCACCACGAAGATCGAACATAACATGAGTGAGCAAAGGAGTATAAGGTAGTATGTTCTTCCGTAGGTAGTCCACAAATTCCGTTGAGGAGTATGGGTTTTGCCCTATTTTTTTTTTCTCGGTTTCAACAGGTACTACGTCAGAATCAAGATCAGCGGCTAGAAACACGTCATGAGTGTAAGCATCCTCAGAGTCTTCAAAATCTTCCCCTTCGTCATTTTCAGCAATAACATCATTTTCTGGTACATCAGTTGGAATTGAAGCCTTGTACATATCATTAAAAAGAATTCCAAAACAAGTTGAAGACCATAAAGGAGCCGTCCGCCTAGCATTGGCAGCCTGAGTTGGTATATTCGGAAACCGGCTTAACACATCTAAATACAAGAAACACATAAAATAACATAAAAAACAACATAACTCGTTAATAAACTATATATACATTTAATTCTAACCCATTGTTGTCGCATCAATTCCAGGTAAATTACGAATAGCAGAGATTTCTTCTTCCACTTTGTCTGTCATTTGTTTTTTAAGACAAAGACTAAAGATTTTGTCGACATAAAAAACGCAGTGCTCAATGGTTCTAGATTTTAGATAGCTTTGAACAAGATACTTCATATTTTTAACTACATCCGGATCACTTTTAAAATGCATACGAATGTGTTGCACTATAGCTTTTGTTACGTGTGCAAAGCACACATGAAAGTTCATTTTTTCTGGAGGCCGATTTTGTCTGAGTTCCTCATAGCAGTTATTTAAGTATGGCTTAATATGTGGTTCCACCCCAAATGCTTTAAACGATGCATATATAAGAGCTAAACTAAAGTCCGTTTCTATTCGAAGACAGATAGGCCTAACCTTGAAGTAGCTGGAAGAAGTAACGTTATCTTCAGTTTTGTCCTTTTTGAGCCTGTGTTGAAAACCAAGTGCATTAAAATACAAACCGGTGGTAATTATGAATATTTGTTTTCAACGAATCCTAATCTTGTAACACAAAACTTACTCATTGACATAGGTTTCCAGACATTGAGCCAAAGACCGGCCTGTGTGTTCATTTGTAATAAATTCACATACCGCTAATGGCGGGTGCCCTTTAAACGGATGTGCTACACTTATAGCATACATATATGTCGTGTTGCTCCCTCCAAGTCCATCTATTTCCCGTATCAATTTTCCTGTAGCATCTATGTGAAGAATAACTGGAAACCCATTCTTGTGTAGAAGAACAAGTATATATTCTTGATTAGGTAAGAAATATAAAACTTGAAAAGGATTTACGCTAACTTTGCGCAGAAAAGGACAATTTGTCTCTACTTCTTTTTGATATTCCATAACAACATCAAAAATTGGATGAGCATGGTTGTCACCACGTTGAATAAACTGTAAACGCATTTATTAACTGAGTTTTATGTCACACTTGGTATATATACATATTTGTGCACGTTTCAAAATGTGAATTACACACCTGAGACTTCGCCTTCCCAAGTACTGTTCTGCTAGGAACAGCTGTTGTGTTGCCACCACGGACAGAAACCATATCAGCTTTCGCATGAACAACAGTAGCAACAGCGCTAGGATTTTGATGCACCATCATCTTTTGGCATTCTTCACGTCGGTCAGTTCGCAGTTGTCGTCCGAAACTGTCGTCTGCATCATGATAGAAAGTCCCAGAACTCCTGTGAGTACGCATGAATGTTTATTATTATCGCAAAAATCTATAAACATTAGGATTTTTTGTGTTATCAATATAAACTTTAATTATTTACAGTATTACCTGACGTAAAATTTAAGTGGCGTGTTTGGTTTGTATGCAAAACATTCTATCTTGAAGCTGTAGCAATTCGGATGTCGGCAAACCGAGTCAGACCAAAAGTACCTATTAGGATTCCCTTCAGTTATTCGGTGTTTTCTGAAAGTTGGAACGCAGTATTTGTTTTTCTTGGAAAACTGTGTGTACACTAGGTCAGACCATCCTGGTTTTAATTTAAGCTTTCCTTTAACCAGGTGCAACTTTCTATCCCAAAGTAAACAATCCACTTCAAATGAGAAATTTGGCTCAGGTGGAACTTCAATTGTTAAATTAGGCTACCGAAAAAAGAAATAAGCAGTTACGGTTATTCTAGGTTGAGTAAAGGCTAAATGTATTGCCACCTCTAGTATCAAATCTATGCCTTACATTGTTTCGATGTTCTGACGCTGCAACAGATACGCAACTTTCAGCATCACTGGCAGCATCGTCTTCACTGTCAGACCTAGGTTGCGATTCAGTGCCTGTGTCTTTCGGATTTATTGAATCACCTAAACCTATTGCAGCAGGAGATGAACCAACAGCTACAGGGTTCTCTTTTGGATTACTCTGCAAAGCAAAATTGTTGACCTGCAAACCTTGAATATCAATTCCATAATGTGCAGACCATTGTAGGTAGGAATCTTGGTCAAAATCAGTATCCTGAAAGTTTTCGTCGTCAAAATCCATATCTTCATCTTCCGAAGGATACAAACTAGGATAGTCGTCATCATTGCCAAGATCTTCATCGTCAGAGGAGAACACAGAAGGGTAGTCCTTATTTTGATCTATTTCTTCCTCATCCAGACAGTCCATAACTTCACGTTCTTTGTCGCCAGTGCAGTACTCCACGACATTACAGTCATTCTTAACTTCGCAACTTTCCTGTCCACTAAAGCTCTTTTCTTTATTACAGCATTCGTCTTCAGGTTTGCTATCGGAGTCGCTTGTGTCATCATCAGATCCAGAAACATTAACAGCGTCACTTATTTTAGTCCCATGAAGAATGGTACTAATCTCCCCTGGCTCAAGTCGTCGAACTAGAAATCAAATAAAAACCAGACTAAATAAAACAAATATATAAAAATGAATTTTAATTTACTGGACATCATCTTGTAAACTGGTAATAATACCTGGTACACTAACATCCCACCGAGCAGGAAAATAAATGCGCGAATTGCCAAGACAGATACAACACTGAAAGTTGATGTCTTTTGCAACCTTCTTAAAGTCTACATGGAGACATACAACGTGGTACCAGTTTAAGCAGGTAGTGCATTCGACCATTTTACCGTCGTCTGGACCACCGCAGATGCAGTACTTCTTCGATTTTACATTAGGCGTCGAACTAAACAACGGCGAGGCCAACCTTCCAGTAATTGCTCCAACACGTTCTCGGAAAGCTTGCTGCAAATTTATTAAAACAAGCACAAAATACACGCACAACCGAAACGATTTTAATTATTTATTTATTTTGTTTATACCCGTACTTGTAAATTATCTCGATTTTTACTGAAAAATAAACGCAGCCAAGTATTATTCTTCTCGGAATTCATGTTTGTGAGAAGCTTCGCCCACAGATCATTTTTTCCACCCCACGAAGCGTTTTCCCAAGCTAAAGGATTAGCATTTAGTCCAACCATCTTGTCCACCCAATAATCCACGCCGTGATGAGCTAATGGGTTTTTAGTAGGTCTGCCTTCAGGCATCTAAT